>JASCZW010017561.1:0-16849 GCA_034211315.2 Aedes japonicus | reverse complement strand
CTCCCTTCCAGAAGGCGAAGAAGACTCAAACCACCATAATAACATTTCTCTCCTTCAAAAACCTCCACATGCCAAATTTGATTCCATTTGCTTGATTAGTTCTCGAGTTTTGCAGAAATTTGTGAAATTTTAGGAAGGAGAGGGGACTCAAGTCACCTTAGAAACATTTTTACGTTCATAAGCCTTCGCCTGCTAAATCTAGTCCCATTTGTTGATTTGTTCTCGAGTTATGCAGACATTTGTGTGACATTTGTATGGCAGTCCCCCTCTTTCAAAGGGAGGAGGGGTCTCAAACCACCATAGAAACATTTTTTGTCTTTAAAAACATCCACCAGCCAAATTTGTGTACATTTGCTTAATTACTTCTAGAATTATGCAGAAAATTGTGTTTCATTTGTATGAAAGACCACCCCCCCCCCCCTCTCCTCTTTTCAGAGGACGACGTGGTTTTGAAACATGTCTTGCTTTCATTTGGTGGTTCCATTTGCTTGATTAGTTCTCGAGCTATGCAGAAATTTGTGTTTCATTTGTATGGGAGCCCCTCTTTTCCAAAGAGGGGAAGGGTCGCAAACCAACATTGAATCATTTTTTGCCTTGACAAACTTGCACCTGCCAAATTTGGTTCCATTTGCTTGATTATTTCTAGAATCATGCAGGAAATTGTGTTTCATTTGTATGGAAGCCCTCCTTCCCCCTTTCAGAGGACGGAGTGATTTTGAACCACCATTGAAACATTTCTTGCTTTCATTTGGTGGTTCCATTTGCTTGGTTAGTTCTCGAGTTATGCAGAAATTTGTGTTTCATTCGTATGGGAGCCCCCCCTCCCACCACATATCAGAAAGGAGCCGAGTAAGAAACATTTCTTGCCTTCAAAAACCTCTATTTGCCGAATTTGTTTCCATTTGCTTGATAACTTCTCGAGTTATGCAGAAACGTGTGTTTCATTTGTATGAGAGCCCCCCCCCCCCTTTTGGATGGAAAGGGGTCTTAAACAACAATTGAAATATTTCTAGCCTGCATAAACCTTCACATGCCGAATTTTATTCCAATTACTTGATTGGTTCTCGAATTATGCAGAAATCTGGGTTTTATTTGTATGGGAGCCCCCCCTTTACAGAGATAAGAGGGGTCTCTTACTATCATAAAAACCTCTCCCGGCCCCAAAACCCAAAAGGTTCAGACAGACAGACAGGCAGACAGAAATTCATTTTAATATGCACAGAAAAAATAATGAATTTTAATTTTTCCCTCGTTAAATTTCAAGCCAAAGGAGGCGTAACCAACGAAATTGTTTCCAATCTTTCATGCGCCATACAACAATTTTTGCAATCTTTCACACAACAAGCTAATTTTAGGCGTTCTCTGGCTTTAGTTTACATTAGTTATCCCATTTTTTTCTGGCGAATCTAGCATTCCCATACAAATCTTCCTCATCTTATCTTTATCTGTGTGTATAGATAGATCTAATATTATCAATGAAATATTATCTACGTATTTGAACCAACAGGATTTTTTTGGTGAAATCAACTGTAATAAGATAGCTATTGTTGCTAGTGTTTGCTTGTAATAAGTCTCGCCAAGTCTTGTTGGATTATGAATCATTTTTGTATGAAGTTCTACGAACAACACTGTGAAAAATCATCCAATCATTACTCAATGACTTAGCAACTCTAAGCGCATGAGAAATGTTTGGTGGAAGGCAACTATTGCAACATCATATTCTTTTTACAACCTCCCTTATCCTAATATAAAAAATGTAACCCAAATCGGTCATAAGTTCATTAAAAATACGTAGGAATATTTTTTTCCTCTGAACTGCTTATTGAAAGCTATGTGTCAATGTAAACAACAAACCTGCATATACATAAGTCACGAATGCACTGACAAGAAAACGGTAAACAAACATCATAAATTGGTTCTGTGGTATTTTTCATAGTTCAACTTTTTTTTGGCATTTGTTTGTGATACGTCGCCATAAGTCAAAAGTGTTTCCCAAATGATTCATCAACATAAACAAAATGCGATGCTCATAAACTTTTACCGCCCCGATAATGTTTCGAACAGCTGCCTTAACGCACTTCCCTCCCGAGAAACGTCATCTGAAGCCTCCAATAACTCCATCAGCGCGCAATGATTATTAGTCTGTCCCCTCTCGCTTCCCTAGAAGATGCCAAGCTAAGTTAGATGTTGCATTAGCTGTATACATATGCATCATAAATATAACGCATTATGATGGAATGTCGCGACTTTTATAGCACTCGGTAGAGTGGATAAAGTCAAAATGGCCTTTGAATGATTTTATATGAACGGCATTCCGGGGTCGATCAGCGAAAGCAAAGAGTGCGGCAACGTATGACGAATGACGTTTAGATAAAGCAAAACTGCACCATTCAACGACGTGGAATGCCCTGTTTCCGATGGCGATGAGTCATCTAGAGGGGCATTTTATCTCGTGGCATATCACATCGCGGTCTTTGCATTTGTCGACGTCACCGCTTCCCGAGCGTCTGCGTGCTTCGAAGGTTATGGGAAGGTATTTTCTTCTTGGAAGGTTGTGGTCAAATAAGCGATTCTTAGCTTTTGCTTTCTACCTATCTCGTTTTCGGATCAGTTCGGTAAGCCCACACGCCTTTGAGTCATGGTGGCTCCGACCGGGGGATTGTCTTCATATCTGCTAATTGATTTCGATATGGGTCGTTTTTGGGGTCGATGAGGAATCTTCATCGTAAAAAAGAGCTCGCTTAATAGGAGATGGGATCAAAGTGTATAAGGGCGAATAGTGAGCATCATCACTTTTACGACTCATTCTGGAAATGACCGGAGCTTTACGCCAGCTCCCAACAATCGACAATTGAATGTTGCTATTTTCAGGGCTGAACAGACGAAGAAAAAATACATTAAATGCTTATTTTTCCTACGGATCTATAACGATTGAACCCTTTATTCAAACGAACCTACTTGTATTTATTTATTTCTTTAATCCCAGTAGCAGCAAATTCTTCTGATCAATCATCAATTTTCCTTAACCCAAGATTCATGCCTTCGCCGATGCAGACATACACGGGATCGATTCTGATTGCCGTCAATCCGTACAAAGAGATCGAGTGCTACACGCAGGTAAGTTCAAAATTAGACTTCTTTCGATTTGTTGTACAAGAATCCCATCCCGCGCTCAATCTTAATCCGTCCAGCACCGTTCGCCATAGAGATGATTCTTTTTATAGGCATCAACATCGCGCCGCGAATGTGCCAGGGCATCACACCGTTTCGCTGTCCCTGTAGCATAACCGTGTTCAAGTTTGGATGTTTTGTTTTGGACGCGAGGGAAAAGAGCGTGCTTCCTATGCTCTAGCCAGCCGCAAGTGATTTATGGTCGGTGCTACAATAAATTTGTAACAGCAGCCAGAGAGCAAGCGGTAGTGGTACTAAAAATTTGGGATTTACCTTATTAAGAGGGGGGAAACTAGCGTGTTGACTTCACAAAGAGAAGGCGATGGCCTTTGAGGATATGGCTCTGGAACCAATTTGGGAGTGTTGGCAGTTTTCTCGCTTGATGTAGATTATTATCTATTTTTGCTAGTTTGCATCGTTAGAGAAGGTTTACAAGCATCGTCAACTGCTTAATTATTCCTCATTTGAGGCTAAGGTACTGGAACAAGCGTCGCTGAAAGTAAAAATTTATATTTCCGTTCAAAATAATATAAAACTCATGTCACACGAACTTTTCGGCGAAAAATCATTGTTGACTAGCGGTACACACGAAATGGCACAGATTACCGATATAAATTCCGAGCAATCTTGTCTGAACTAGCACTGATGAAATTGTCAGGAAAAGAGTATTCAAAAACGTGAATTCGGGCAAGATCGAATCCCGCCCGTTCTGGGGTAAAAACATGCGATGTGGTGTTGTTTATAGTTGCATTGTTGCTGAAGGCGGTGTACTGGATGTCAGGTAAACAGCTGACGGGTTTCGAACATTTTGTGCAGAGTAGTCTTCAAACTGCAATGCGTTCGTCGTTCCTGACAGACTTTGAGAGAAATAAAGGTCATGTAAATGGTGTCGGATCCTTTGGCCACCAGTTTGTTGCCTCTGTTTTGAGCCTAAGGCTTGTCCGCGACAAAATATTCTTCTTCTTTTAGCATTTCAAGCTTATTGCCTTCACAATTCGCTAATTGCTTGCTCTCAACTTAGTGTTCTAAATGCACTTCCGGAGTTATTAATTGAAAGCTTTCGATGTAGTACTTGTGTGGCAAGTACAATCATACTATATGCCCAGGGAGTCGAGAAATGTTCCTTAACGAAAAATTACTACACCGGACCGGGAATTGAACCCAGTCACCTCCAGCATGGTATTGCTTTGTAGCTGCATCTTTACCGGCTGAGCTAAGGAAGGATCCTACGACAACATTTGGACACCCCTAAATACGTATATCTCTGGAAATACTTCATCAACGCGTGAAATATTTCGCAGACCGATGGCAATAAGATCATTGTATAAAGTCAATTTTTGGTCTACAAGCTTTTAGATCGAAGAAGGCGTCGAAAGAAGAGCAATTGTGAAAAGCAATTGTGTGCGGTCGCAATGAAAATCCGGATCTGTCAGTAAGAAAACTTGCAAAAGAGCTTGGTGCATGGTGAGCTGCATGCACAGTCCATAACGGTCTTGAATCTTTCAATACACGTTTGACAACAGCCAGGAAGGCTGGGAGTGGAACAAAAACGGATCTCAGGGATCACCAGAAGGACGCGAAGGTGAAGCAAATATTGCAGAAGAGACCTTTCGGTACGTACTGTGGCTAGATAAATAAAGCTGTCCCCCAAGCACCGGCATCGTGTTGTATCGCGAATATTTGACGAAGTTTTCCTGCGTGATAATGATGAAACTTATGTGCTGGAAAATTTTAAGCTTCCCAGAATGTTTTATTTCACTGCCACGGAACGGAACGGCGTATAGGAGCATTTCAGAACGAAGAAAAAGGCCAAGTTTCCCAAAAAATATTTGGTTTGGCAGGCAATATGCAGCTACGATCCAGCAAGCCATGACGATCCCTTGCTATTCTGATTTGACAACTTGTCACTAAACCAAAGATGTGCTGGAATGGTTTTAAGCGAATGGAGTCCATGTTGTACCGAAAGAGGCGAATCCACCTAACTGCCCGGAGTTGCGACCTATCCAGCGGTATTGGGCTCTCGTGAAGAGAGAACTCTCTCAATATAAACAACAAGCTACAACTATAGAAAAAAAAATCGAAAATCTTGGACAAAAGCAGCTAAATTACAGAGAAGTCTACAAAGACCCTAATGGCTGGAGAAAACTCAAAAGTTCGTAGTTTCTTCATGTAGCCTAATTAAATAACTGTTATTAGTTTTAAGATGACTAATAGTGCCCAATTAAATGAATTAAACATGTATCTTGAACTAACAGCAGATTTGTTTCATCCTAAATTTATTCTGTCCAGATTTTGTCGTGAACAAGCCTTATTAGCTACCCTGTTAAAGAGCACAGTTTAAGATGCCAAAACATAAATCAAAACAAAATGATTAGCCATGTAAGTGCCAGTAGGTGTTGAATATCCAAGCACTCAAATTCAAGGAATCTTTGAAAATAAATTGATTATTTCTGCGATAAAAATAATGACTATTTGTCTTAGGTGCGTTATGTTGCCACCGAGAGTAATACGTTTTGTCGGGAAGGTTCTTTTTGGAAATTCTTGTTTTAAAAATCAATGGGGTTGTGTATAGCACACGGCGAATTGTCATAGACTATGTAAAACCGTTTGATACATTAATACGTGAGATCAGGCAACACTCAACCGAGTTTTGTACCAATTTATTGTAACGCAGGTGTTCTTAGAGAACGTTTGATTAGCGTAACTAAGTAAATTAGTATGTTACATAATTTTAGTATTCAATATTAAGATTTTTTTGGCTCAAAAATTCAAAGTCAATAGTTCATGAACATGTTGATAATTGAATCGATCCAATTGACTGCTGAAAAATCTCTCAAATCTATCGCGAAAAACGGTTGAGTTATTTTCGTGATGGGCGTCATTTTTCAAATTTCCATTTGATGCTACCTACGCTTTGGAATAAAATAGTAATCATTTAATTTTCCAAACCAATCATATTTGGTTTAAAGTACATGGTTTTAGTGCGTACGACGAATGGAGGAAAAACTGAAACTATTTCTTAGCCACCGCTGGCTGCCAACTGGCGAGAATATGCAATGGTTATTTTGATGAGATCAAGAGAAATTCCAATCAAACAAACTCTTTACTTGGGAAAATCAAATTAATCGCCCAGAAAAGGAACGGATCTTAGTGGGTGAGCTTGTATGTAAGCCTTCTTCTCTGTCTTCTGTGGAAACAGTTAGTTTTACTTATTGTAGTTGCACCTTGTTGGTTGTTGCTTACTGCTTCACTCCACACAACAGTTTGTGCAGCATCTTGTCTTTGCAAATTCACAGCTGAAATTCAAATCAATCAAACTACTTAGTTAGGAACATCCGATTGGCCCTAAGAAGGACGGATTTGAGATAGCAAGCGTGTTCCACGTTGGAATTTTAGCTTTTATCTGGGTCTTTGTGAAGCAGGTTGTTTCAGTTATCGTCGTTGTGACTTACCGTCTGGATGCAAAAACACTGCTGGCTACTCATGGTGCTTGAACATTTTATCTAATATTGTGGCGACAAGCGGCACGTTAGTAACTGTTATTAGTAGATATTTGAAATTGTAAGTCGGCTAATGCATTGTCTGGAAATATCAGGGATGATTTGAACTCGGTATTAGCAACAGGCTGGCTCCCACCGTTCAGCAGTTTATTTCACTCATATTTCACTGACTCATACCGGACAATCGTTTATTTCGCTCCTTGTCAAGTTGCGCCTTACTGGCTGGCTACAAATTCACCACTGGCTCCGATACAAAGAAGAATGCTAAGATGGAATAGTTGGCAAATGTTTTATGACATAGGACTACGTTTGTGTTTTCAATACTGGGGTATACGTTCACAATTTTGAATATTTGGAGCATCACGAAAAGCGGCCGGGTTTTGAACGTTAATAACTAAGTCAATTCGGGATAGATTTCCAAAATGTTTGCACCACTTCGATTCCAATATTTTAAATTGATTTTAGCATTCAACTATTAAAATAACGCAAATATAAGCTGATGTCTTATAATGCCGTTATTTCAGAATAAATTTACTAAACGCACATTACTTTCCTATCACAGACAACAAATTTAAATAAGGAACGTATCATATGCAGCTGTGTTTGATACAAAAGGGGGACACCTTCGGATTTGCTTCATTTGCTCGGCAGCCTACGAGCTGTGCAGAGCGGTAATGAGCAAGTATTGCACTGGCAGCTGGTGGTTGTAAGTACCCTGCATGAATGATGGCTCAGCTGGCTGTAGATGGGTATGGATATATATGTAGATGGTGTATATATGACTTTGAGTGTTAGGAATCCGCAATCACTATGTCTAAACAGGTAGAATGGTATTTTTCGGGGTAGAACCATCTGTGTTTAGTGCAATAGTCCCAAAATTTCCAAAGAATGTCAATAACAATTAAATGATGTATTTCACACAAAAAGCTTTTTTATCAGGGCTACTATTCTGATTTTGAGAGTGATTTATACTAAAATATTATAAAAGTTTACTCATTGTATGCGCACGACACCTACCTGATTCGTAAATCCTGGCTGATCCTGAATTTTTCCACGATTTCTGTTCGATGAAGTCCAAACATTTCTTGAAATCAAATTCCACGAATTCCACAAATCCACATAATATTCATTTGTTCACAAATAAACAAGATCCTCTGAGGAACACAAACAAAGTTTATGTGTGAAAAGTAGGTGTGACTACACATAGTGGTTATTTGTATACATAGAAAATATGTGTAATTACAAATAGATATCATGTGTTGATCATGTTGCAGAAAATCATATGTGGGACACACAGATATTATCATTGCTTTTTTATCAGTGTAGAGTTGAAAGTCAATAGGAATCAAATTATTTTGAGAAAGATAAATACTTATCCGAATGATTTACAATTGTTGAATGATAATTTTTATAATTGGAATGATACTCGCAACATTTGCAACAGATTGATGTAAGCATCCTGAAAATCAATCGAGATATAATTGAGCTATTAGCGTTCAAAGTGTTTTTATTTTTCTTTACAGGTTGAATGGTTTGATCAGAAATCCGCAGATTCAATCTCTCTTTCATTGCTCAGATGATGATGCGTGGATCTTTTTTGATCTCACGGATTATCTTGCTCCTGCCTTAGTTGTGTGTTTGATCCTCGTCCAAGTTGATCAGCCAAACTTCCGTGCAATTTATACTTCAAATTGATCTTAAGAACAACACCACAGCTAATCTCATACTTTTCGACTAGTTTTCGTTGGGATTTGTATCTTTCGCACACTATGAGATTTCGGACTTGCAGGGGAACTTTCTCTTCGCTCAGTTTTGCGTCTTCAAAATCAATTCTACTGATTGCAACAGGTTATGTTCAAAGTTCAACAGTAGACTTTTTTCTTTATTCGTTTATTTTACGTCGGGCTATTTTCTTACAACGTGGTGACAACCACCGATGTCAGGAAGAGGATTCCACCACCTGGACCCTACATATCGCACTCATCAACACTCATTAGCCGGGACCAACGAAGGAAGACATTACCAGATTTTTTCACCTCAGAAAAACCACTGACCTTTGACTGGGATAGAAGTCAGATCCACTGGGGTGCCAAGTAGCAGTCACGCTTACCACTGCACCACCGGCGCTGGCAACAATAGACTTTTATGACAGATATAAACAATGAAATATCAAAACCATGAAATGCGGAGGGTGTGTAAATGTTATTTAGATGTCTTTAGATTTCTTACCGGCAACCTTTTAAATGCCATTTATAGTGGTATTACATATATTTTCAAATGAAATCTTATGAAATCTAATAATAGTAATGGCAAATAGAGCAAACTTATAACATGTTTAAAAAATATTTTCCATGATAAATAGACATTAAGACATTTAGGCGTTTCAGTTATACTTGAGAGGTGAATCTATTTTTGTTTCGGTACTATATAAAAGGTGTTCCGATCAAAATTTGGTCAAACAGTAATTTGTGTGAGTCGATCAAAGTTTTTATTAATAAGTCAAATTCTTTTTCTTTTCAAGTTCAGTTAATACAGAATACAGGAGAAATATTCAGCTAAGCTTCCTTATTACAGAATGTGAATTGCCGGGTCTTTCGTTTAACTCCTGCCAAAAGATTTTGTACAGTCTCCTTGTCCACTTTATTCGCCACAGAACGCGAGTTTTTGTAGGCACTCGCTTGGATAAATTTCCTGGTCGACATGTAAACGTTGCTCTTCAAGCCACAGGTACAGATGGCCTTTTTTCGGTCCGGTTACCGTATACAATTCCTGTCCAGGAAGCTGTTTAAAATCTGCCTTGACGTAAGTTTCATCGTCCTGTACCACGCAATCAAACTTCGTCTGAATCGTCGTGTACAACAGTCACCACTTTCTTGTAAGTCGACACTCCAGCTCGTTTTTTAGCTCTATTGACGGTTAAACGCGCCACTCCCAGCTGCTTTGCGATATCTCGAACGGAGAGGTTGGGGTTCGGCAACTCTTTTTGTCGTCGGGGCAACTCTTTTTGTCGTCGCTGTGGCGTCCGGCTTTCGATTTTCCCCCGATCCAGCTTTCCTGGCTGTCGACAAACGTTCACCGAACACTTTTAATACGTTGGTAACAGTTGATTTAGCTACATTCAACAATTTCGCTTACTTGGCATGAGAGTAGTTTGGATTTTCGCCATGCACGTGCAAATTGTTAATGCGTTGCTTCTCTTCCTTCAACGACATTTTGATAACTGAAGTGCTGATCTCGAAATCAATATGAAGGCATGATGCTACACGCACACATCTTCAAAATTAGGGGTGTATCAAAGCGTCAAGTTTAAGTCGACCAAATTTTAATCGAAACACCCTTTAGCTACATTGCGACTACATTAAAGACTGCTGTCACCACTGCTTCTGTTTTGAACATTTGCATTAAAAATGTCTAAACAAAAACAAAGCTAAATCATTTTCGAAAATCGGTATGGAAGAATCCAGGTAACGCAAAATTGAGGTTAAACATCGTAGATGGCGCTTTTTCAAAATGGTTTTTCGAGCTGTCTAAGCAAAATAATTGGTGATAAAAAAATAATAAACCGACGATAATAACGTTACTGACCATACAGTTTGAAAAAACAGCTAGAAAGTTACGATGTTTAACCTCACTTTAGCTGTACTTGGATTTCTCAATAGGAAGAGCTTAATGCCGTGTACCTATATTCGAGATATACCTGTAGAAGTTTCTCAATTCCCCGTTTCCGTTCTGCTTTAAAGTTTTGGCAACACAGTATGAATATGTTTTCCAAAAAAAAAAAACGCTGCACATCGTCGACCCGTTAAATTTGACCTGCGTCGGACAGATTCCGGGCAGTTTGTTATTGTTTCATCTTCCGGTTGCTTCGCTCCCACCGCTAGCCCCTCATGTCCTAATGGCGGTGGGTTTATGCATGTTTTCGCAGATGCACTGTCGGTTATGCAAGTTCGACAAAAACCTCGACGAAAACATTCAAACCGTGGGACCGTCAAACGGCGATGACGATGATGATGATGATGAGTGCAGCAACGATGACAATTATAGCGGTCACGGTGGGAATGATGATGGATGAGGACAGCAGTTTCACGTGACACTCGATGCCATCGCAGCGCGTCCATCGCCGCCAACATCGCCCCGCCTAGCTTGCTTGGGTTTGCGAAATGTGAGCGCCGTTCGTTTGCACTTTTCCCCCGACGCTCGACGCCTACTTTACCGTTTTATATGTGTGTCAGGTCTTTGAACCGGTCTTGATTTGTCTCTTGTGGAATTAATGGAACGTGTAGGTTAGATGGTGATACTACTGCCATAAAGGAAGAAGTTCCCGAAGAGGGTGGCCCAGGCAAATTGGAGCTCGTTAGACGCAATTAGATTAACGAATGGCTGCTGCCGCAGTAGACTTGTTGGTGGCTGTGTGAGCCGGGCTTTGTTTTTATTGAATGGGGCGTGATTTATGGATGGAAATTATCCAATGGCTGGGACGTTCAAAAACTTGTGTACATGGACATGTTTGATACTTTGATGAATCCTTGATGGATAGAATTTGTTAATTCTTTCTTTTCTGGTGTTTTAAGGTTATTGCTTATCAATATTCGTTTGTTGCCTGCTCTCAAATTAGTGTTTTGAGTGCAACTCCACAGTTATTAATTGAGAGGTTCAATATGTGCATAGAGTATGATAATTTGGCAAAAACAATCATGCCCTATGTCCAGGTAGATAAGCAAATTTCCTTCGCGAATAGTCCAGCCACCTCCAGCATTGTGTTGAATTGTAGCTGCGCCTTAACCGACTGAGCTGAGCGAGGTCCCGATTATGGCAGATTATGTCCGTCATGCACAAAACAAGAACAGCTATAACAATTCTAAATAGATTTGGAAAGTATAAATCTCAATGATATTTTCTTCTGCTGGTAATCCACATTCATCCGGTAATGTACAAACAAAAATATACATATCAATTTCGCCAAAGTAGTTTTCATCCCAAAAAAAGTTCTGAGTGTAATTCAAACCAAAGAAAACAACACGCTCCCGCCACAGCCTGCTGTGGTGACGAAATACCAGACTAAATTGCTTGCGTGTAAACAAGTTTAGTCTGTCACGTGCTGCGTAAACATAAATAGAACTGCATCTTTTTTTTTCTTCTTCTGCCGAGCTACGCTTTGAACCGAATAGACCGCTTTTGTTGTATTGTGGGTCTCCATATTTCCATATTAGGTTACGGGTCGGCCTCGAAGTCAACTCAATCAATAGCCAACAGCGAAGCAATCTGCGAAAGCCACGCGCTCATTTTGAAATCTCCTGCGAATCGAAAGTTGAAAGTTTAACCGTTTGATTGTTCAGGGATACCCCCGTCAAATGTGGCTACAGCGGGAACCAACCGGTTTGGGTTACATACTTTCATGGAAGCCTATGGATTTGCAGGGAGTTTTCACATTTCACGCTGGGTCAAAGCGCCCGACCAGAGCGAAATTTGAGCCGCCGACCGAACAACGATCGATGGCGTCTCTTTGTGGCGTTCAAGTAAATGCTGCATTATGATGCTTTTGTTTACTATCGAATGGGTGATGAGGCCAATGGCGTTACAAGCGTTGTGGACCTACTACTTATTGGGAGTATTATTATCATGAAAACAGACACAGACAAATTTTTGATCAACTTTGAAGTGCTCTAACTTCATGAAATATTATCCGATTTAATTTCGTCATAGAGCATTATAGAGGGTGTCCACGATGAAATTGCCACACACAAAATTGATTCGCAAAATTCGAGTTTTCATCCGGTTGCCATCAAATTTTCAGGGATTGATAAATAACTATTAAACTTCATTTTACTATTTTACTCGTATTTTATTTACAGTCCATACGCAAATGCCCGCACCTTGGCCTTAACCCCGGCCATAAGATTCTGCACAACCTGTGAATCAACCGTTTTTTGCATGTAAACCCATACTTTCTTCAGTTCCTCGACTGTCTTCACTACCTTAGGTCGTTTAAGAAGGTGCTGCTTCATAATCGCCCAGTACTTCTCGATGGGGCGGAGCTCCGGAGTGTTGGGAGGGTTGAACATTTTCGGCACGAAATTGACCTTATTGTCCGCATACCACTTCAGCACGTCCTTGGAGTAGTGGCATGAGGCCAAATCCGGCCAGAAGATTGTTGGGACGTTGTGGGCCTTCAGGAGAGGAAGCAGCCGCTTCTGAGGCACTCTTTATGTACACCTGTCCGTTCATCGTGTCCTGGGTCACGAAAGGTGCACTCCGCTTCCCGCACGTGCAGATGGCTTGCCAAACCAGGAATTTCTTCGCAAATTTGGACATCTTCTGAGTGCGGACATGCTCCGGAACGCTGAACTTATCCTTGGCCGTGAAAAACAGGTTGCCGGGTCTGTTTGAAGTCGGCCTTCACATATGTTTCGTCGTCCATGATGCAGCATTCAACTTTCGTCAGCATGTTGAGGTACAACTTCCTGGCACGGGTTTTGGCGGACTTGTTCTGCTTCTCGTCGCGATTAGGGGCCTTTTTGTACCTTGAACGTTCGAAGCCCAGCCTTAGTTTTGGCCTTCTGGACGAAACTTCGGCTTAGGTGCAGCTTCTTAGCCACATCCCGAACGGAGGCGTTCGGATTTCGGTTGAAGGCCCCAACTACGCGGTTGTGATTTTTGGTGTTGTACGGAATACTTTTTCCTTCACTTCTGGGCTTCCGATCGGTGGTCAACCGTTCCTCGAACCGCTTAATCACTCGCGACACCGTAGAATTCGCGATTCCCAACGTTTTAGCGATGGAACGATGCGAGAGATCCTTGTTCTCGTGATGAATGCGCAAGATTTTATCACGCACGAGCTGTTCTTTCGACTCCATTTCCGCGAGTTTTGATCACAGGACTTAAAAACTTGCAGGATGTAAATAATGCACTATGAACTAAATCCACCCAAATTTTCATTAAATTCTACCCAACGGTTCAAAAGTTAGAGCAATTTCATAGTGTGGCAGTTTCATCGTGGACACCGTCAAATGTGGCTACAGCGGGAACCAACCGGTTTGGGTTACATACTTTCATGGAAGCCTATGGATTTGCAGGGAGTTTTCACATTTCACGCTGGGTCAAAGCGCCCGGACCAGAGCGAAATTTGAGCCGCCGACCGAACAACGATCGATGGCGTCTCTTTGTGGCGTTCAAGTAAATGCTGCATTATGATGCTTTTTGTTTACTATCGAATGGGTGATGAGGCCAATGGCGTTACAAGCGTTGTGGACCTACTACTTATTGGGAGTATTATTATCATGAAAACAGACACAGACAAATTTTTGATCAACTTTGAAGTGCTCTAACTTCATGAAATATTATCCGATTTAATTTCGTCATAGAGCATTATAGAGGGTGTCCACGATGAAATTGCCACACACAAAATTGATTCGCAAAATTCGAGTTTTCATCCGGTTGCCATCAAATTTTCAGGGATTGATAAATAACTATTAAACTTCATTTTACTATTTTACTCGTATTTTATTTACAGTCCATACGCAAATGCCCGCACCTTGGCCTTAACCCCGGCCATAAGATTCTGCACAACCTGTGAATCAACCGTTTTTTGCATGTAAACCCATACTTTCTTCAGTTCCTCGACTGTCTTCACTACCTTAGGTCGTTTAAGAAGGTGCTGCTTCATAATCGCCCAGTACTTCTCGATGGGGCGGAGCTCCGGAGTGTTGGGAGGGTTGAACATTTTCGGCACGAAATTGACCTTATTGTCCGCATACCACTTCAGCACGTCCTTGGAGTAGTGGCATGAGGCCAAATCCGGCCAGAAGATTGTTGGGACGTTGTGGGCCTTCAGGAGAGGAAGCAGCCGCTTCTGGAGGCACTCTTTTATGTACACCTGTCCGTTCATCGTGTCCTGGGTCACGAAAGGTGCACTCCGCTTCCCGCACGTGCAGATGGCTTGCCAAACCAGGAATTTCTTCGCAAATTTGGACATCTTCTGAGTGCGTACATGCTTCGGAACGCTGAACTTATCCTTGGCCGTGAAAAACAGGTTGCCGGGTCTGTTTGAAGTCGGCCTTCACATATGTTTCGTCGTCCATGATGCAGCATTCAACTTTCGTCAGCATGTTGAGGTACAACTTCCTGGCACGGGTTTTGGCGGACTTGTTCTGCTTCTCGTCGCGATTAGGGGCCTTTTGTACCTTGAACGTTCGAAGCCCAGCCTTAGTTTTGGCCTTCTGGACGAAACTTCGGCTTAGGTGCAGCTTCTTAGCCACATCCCGAACGGAGGCGTTCGGATTTCGGTTGAAGGCCCCAACTACGCGGTTGTGATTTTTGGTGTTGTACGGAATACTTTTTCCTTCACTTCTGGGCTTCCGATCGGTGGTCAACCGTTCCTCGAACCGCTTAATCACTCGCGACACCGTAGAATTCGCGATTCCCAACGTTTTAGCGATGGAACGATGCGAGAGATCCTTGTTCTCGTGATGAATGCGCAAGATTTTATCACGCACGAGCTGTTCTTTCGACTCCATTTCCGCGAGTTTTGATCACAGGACTTAAAAACTTGCAGGATGTAAATAATGCACTATGAACTAAATCCACCCAAATTTTCATTAAATTCTACCCAACGGTTCAAAAGTTAGAGCAATTTCATAGTGTGGCAGTTTCATCGTGGACACCGTCAAATGTGGCTACAGCGGGAACCAACCGGTTTGGGTTACATACTTTCATGGAAGCCTATGGATTTGCAGGGAGTTTTCACATTTCACGCTGGGTCAAAGCGCCCGACCAGAGCGAAATTTGAGCCGCCGACCGAACAACGATCGATGGCGTCTCTTTGTGGCGTTCAAGTAAATGCTGCATTATGATGCTTTTTGTTTACTATCGAATGGGTGATGAGGCCAATGGCGTTACAAGCGTTGTGGACCTACTACTTATTGGGAGTATTATTATCATGAAAACAGACACAGACAAATTTTTGATCAACTTTGAAGTGCTCTAACTTCATGAAATATTATCCGATTTAATTTCGTCATAGAGCATTATAGAGGGTGTCCACGATGAAATTGCCACACACAAAATTGATTCGCAAAATTCGAGTTTTCATCCGGTTGCCATCAAATTTTCAGGGATTGATAAATAACTATTAAACTTCATTTTACTATTTTACTCGTATTTTATTTACAGTCCATACGCAAATGCCCGCACCTTGGCCTTAACCCCGGCCATAAGATTCTGCACAACCTGTGAATCAACCGTTTTTTGCATGTAAACCCATACTTTCTTCAGTTCCTCGACTGTCTTCACTACCTTAGGTCGTTTAAGAAGGTGCTGCTTCATAATCGCCCAGTACTTCTCGATGGGGCGGAGCTCCGGAGTGTTGGGAGGGTTGAACATTTTCGGCACGAAATTGACCTTATTGTCCGCATACCACTTCAGCACGTCCTTGGAGTAGTGGCACGAGGCCAAATCCGGCCAGAAGATTGTTGGGACATTGTGGGCCTTCAGGAGAGGAAGCAGCCGCTTCTGGAGGCACTCTTTTATGTACACCTGTCCGTTCATCGTGTCCTGGGTCACGAAAGGTGCACTCCGCTTCCCGCACGTGCAGATGGCTTGCCAAACCAGGAATTTCTTCGCAAATTTGGACATCTTCTGAGTGCGGACATGCTCCGGAACGCTGAACTTATCCTTGGCCGTGAAAAACAGGTTGCCGGGTCTGTTTGAAGTCGGCCTTCACATATGTTTCGTCGTCCATGATGCAGCATTCAACTTTCGTCAGCATGTTGAGGTACAACTTCCTGGCACGGGTTTTGGCGGACTTGTTCTGCTTCTCGTCGCGATTAGGGGCCTTTTGTACCTTGAACGTTCGAAGCCCAGCCTTAGTTTTGGCCTTCTGGACGAAACTTCGGCTTAGGTGCAGCTTCTTAGCCACATCCCGAACGGAGGCGTTCGGATTTCGGTTGAAGGCCCCAACTACGCGGTTGTGATTTTTGGTGTTGTACGGAATACTTTTTCCTTCACTTCTGGGCTTCCGATCGGTGGTCAACCGTTCCTCGAACCGCTTAATCACTCGCGACACCGTAGAATTCGCGATTCCCAACGTTTTAGCGATGGAACGATGCGAGAGATCCTTGTTCTCGTGATGAATGCGCAAGATTTTATCACGCACGAGCTGTTCTTTCGACTCCATTTCCGCG
>JASCZW010017560.1:0-16851 GCA_034211315.2 Aedes japonicus | reverse complement strand
AGCTGATACACCAACATTAATATTACAGGCCGGAAAAATACATTGAAGGTAACGTCATCATACCACATATGATTCAATATGCTGCGCTGTTATTTTAATTACGGCCGAACTGAGCCTGAATCCTGAATGTCTAGACAATGAACTACGTTTATAAGAACTGGCGCATGCAAAATTTCACCCCGCCTAAATCCGCCAAAGCAGGCGTAAACAACGAAATTGTCTGCAAATCTTCATGCGCTATACAACAATTGCCTGGCAGCCTGCACAGGCCATTCAGCGCTATCTGGCTTTCATGTAACTTAGCAGAAATATACATTTCAGTATCGTGCTGATGTACCTTCCAAAAACGCGCTGTTCAACTATCTGTAATCCCTTGTTAATTGATCAATACATTTGATTGAAATTCCTGACAATACATAACTATCGCCTGACGAGTAACACCAAAATTCCATGCCAGATAATATCATAAATTTATCTGACTACGCCAACTGATACAGCGAGCGAATTATCCAGCACCCGGCTCCAAATCAGATGACGGCACCTCGGCTCCAGAGCCACGCAGCAGAACGATTGGTACCATAGTCAAATACAAAATGTCTAGTAACGTTGCATGATCGATTTAATCGCTACGAAGGCGATTTTATGATAGGCAATATATCGATTTATTCCACATCCAGCGTCTCTCGAGCTCAAATGATTGCATCACCGTCACTTAGGTCATCCTGGAAGCAGTAAGGGATTGAAGGTGATGCCTAGGAGGGCGATTTGTAGCGATAGACAATTTCACGATACCATTTAGTACGTCACTCTCTTCTGGCAAACTGATTAAATAATTCGAAATCTAGATTTGGCTAAATCATATTCTATTGTTTCATCGATGATTAAGGATTCCACCAGGCTCCGATGAGATCATCTTCAAATTCCTGAGAACAAATGTCACCCATCCGGGTGAAATCCCTCAAGAGAAAACTACTACGAAATAGTTGCGCATTATATCAATAAACAATGAATTATTGCCTGTAGCCAGATGTCGAATCATAAAATCTGCTTTCACCAGTGCCGAATTGTCATCGGCCGATTTCATATTTCCAGCATAAGGAATTTACAAGAAAATGACTTCGAGGCTCGAACTATTTATTACGCCGTCAAATACATAGCCTGGCTCTCAAGAGCTGTTGCCTAGCGCCACTTCCTAAGATACTGCACATCAACTACTGACTTCAATGTTTCCCGACATTAAAGGAGCTTGCCTCCATTGAAACCTGCGGTTCTCCTTCCGGTTTATTCACGGTTACAATACTGCGCTGGAGATATTGCAGAACGCAGCGTTACAGGCTCTCTGACTTCAGGCATAGGGTATGATTGTACATGGCATAGGTATTGTACACAATCATACTAATGTATGGTACTGATTACGAAAAGCTCACGCACTGCCGAAGCGCATCACTATGACTGTTGTCAAGCGAATTGGTGAAAGCACAAGCTTGAACGCTAAGAAAAGAAACAGAATGAAGTCTCGCCAGATTAATGCTGCGGATTTATGAATTTTGTTGTTCTGCTGAAAAACGATCTTCATTGGAGAATTGAGACCTGTATAAACCGTAAAAAGAGTGTGATATACAACGAACACGAGTTAGGCAGACATCGTCACAAGGCCTGGGAATTACGACGCCACTTCCAGGCCTGGGCCTCTTTACTCGAGAGGCCCAAGAAAGACAACCTTATGTATCTATAATATGTGCCTGCAACCTCAATCAAATAAAGGTTGCGAGCCCACATCTGTTATAGATACATAAGGTTGTCTTTCTTGGGCCTCTCGAGTAAAGGCGTTTTTTGGAGGCGTCATTGGAGTATTCCCAGACTTTGTAATCGATGTCATTATAACTCGTGTTCGTTGTATATAAGCCTACTATCACGCGTATGAAAGCACGGTTTACGTACAGGTCCTTGAACCGCACCCTCGAGTCAGTTCTCCAAGTGATGAGAAGATCGTTTTTTTTCAACAAATTGTACCAAAAAATATTTAAAATTCATAGAAGTCCACAGCTTTGCAGATTGTCTGGCAGGCTTTCATTCTGTTTCTTTCTTAGCGATTCAAGCTTATTGCTTTCACAATTCGCTTATTGCTTGGTCTCAACATAGTGTTCTAAATGCACTTCGACAGTTATGAATTGAGAGCTTTCGATGTCAGATACCATTTTTGCATTAGTATGATTGTGTGGCTGTCATACCCTATGCCATGTACAATCATACCCTATGCCTAGAGAGTCAAGAAATTTTTCTTAACGAAAAATTCATAGACCAGACCGGGAATCGAACCCAGCCATCTCCAGCACGGTGTTGCTTTGTAGCCGTGAATAAACCGACTGAACTAAGGGAGAAACCTACAGGATTTCAATGGAAACTAAATCAAAAGCTCCTTTAATGTCCAGGAGCATTGAAGTCAGTAGTTGTTGATGCGCAGAGGCCAGTTGAATATCTTAGGAAAGTAGCGCTAGGCAATTATTTGTTCCTTTGCTCTTAAGGAAGCCAAACTGTGTATTTGACAGCATGTCATGGATTCGATCGAGCCTTCGAAGGATCATTTTCTCCAACAAATTCCTTATGCACGGAAGCATAGCAATCGGCCGGTGTGAATTATGATTCGACACTGGTTAACCAGATTTTTTTTACTTGTTCATTTATCTGGTAGGCTCAATCGAGTTTGCTTTACGGAGCCGATAATTCATTGTTTATTATTATAATGCGCTAACTTATTTCTATTATTAGTAGTTTTTCTCGTGGTTCACCCGAGGTTAATATGGGTGACATTTGTTGGGGATGGGTTGGACAGAGGAACAGAGGAGTAGTCTCATCAGATAGTTGCAAGTCCTTAATCCACGCCCTCGATGAAACAATAGGAATGATGTAATTTAACAGCCATCCTAGATTTCAGGTGTCCCAATCAGTTTGCCAACTCGAAAGGGTACTCTGACGTACTAAATGGTAAAATTTATCGTGTGAAATTTGTCTATCATACAAATCGCCCTCCTGGGCGCCCACCTTTGCGAGCTAGTCCGCTTACTTATTGCTTGGGATTGAGCCTAGAATTCCGGTGTCCCAATCGGTTTGAAAACTCGAAAGGGCACTGAATGGTAAAATTCATCGTGTGAAATTTGCCTATCATAAAATCGCCTTCATGGGCGATTAAATCGATCATGTGCAGCGTTTTCAAACATTTTTGTGACATTTTGTGAGCATACAATCGTTCTGCAGGATCGTGGCTGCAGGAGCCGAGGCGTTGTCATCATACAGGTTTGGGCCGAATTAATAAGATGAATTCGCCTCGGCTTTGAATTTGCACCGATAGTTCAGCGTGGTCAATATTGGGTGAAAAAGGAAAATACTCATGTTGGAGCCTCAACTTTTACGCCAGCTGTAGTCCAAACCACTTGATGGAAACAATTCAAATTTTGTCCACATTAATCTCTGTATTTTTTAAGTCATGGAGAAATTTTTAATATGCTACCTAAATTTTTCACAGAAATACGGTTTTTTGAAATTGGTATATCCAAAATGACTTTTTTCACATATGTTATGATAACTTCAAATTTATAAATATTATCAACATAAAATTTTGGTTACATAAGGTCGAAACATTAGTTATAACGTTGTCAAAATTTCAGCCAAATGTATTGATAATTAACAAAGTTACAGATGGTTGAACAACGCGTTTTTTGGAAGAAAATTTTGCTCGGCTTTTTTTTTTGATACTGAGTGTAATGGCATATTTCTGCTTAAGTTTACATAAGCCAGATAACGCCTGAATCTAGCCTGTTGTATGAAAGGCTGCAAACATTGTTGTATAGCACATGAAAGATTGCAAACAATTTCGTTGTTTACGCCTACTTTGGCTTGGATTTAAACGAGGCGAAATTTTACGCGCCAGTTCAAATCCATTATTTTTTCTTTGTATGATTCATTGTCTAAACATTCAGGATTCAGATGGTTCATTGCATTAATTAAAATAACTGTACTGCTGAGAAACGCATATTAGTCCCATATGGAAAATCATCGAGTGTAGAGAGTTGTGATGACGTTTTTTTAAATACACTGTTCCGCATTATGTATGTATTTTTTCCAACCCTGTAATATTAATGTTGGTGTGTCGAATGCTTTTGACTCAAGAAACTACAAATTTATAACAGTTCCTGCGACAAAACAGCAGTTTTCAGGTAGAATTAGATTAATACATCTTTATGGAAATTGTAGCATATTAAATGGTTGCATAAGAGTTGTTGCTTGCTGTTGCTCAGTGATACTTCAAGGTGAAACGGGAGGGAGTCGTTTCTCCATATGAACTATAGGTAATGTTAATTATCACTTCACGTTTTTGAGATTAAAAATCACAACAATTTTTACATTGACAACTATTGGATGGTTCTTGAAAATTTCACGCATGTAACCTTAACAGCATTTGAGGTATGTGCTAAGAAAACTTTGAAGTGATAGGGACTTGATCCCATATGTCCTTAGTCACACGCGATTTGGTATTGTTGCTTGTAACTGCCGCAGCTACATGTTTCGCATGCTCTCAATAGACAACTGGGAAGTGCATCTAGAACACTTAGTAGAGGGCCGACCAAAAGTCCCACTAGGGACGTGTCTATGCTGTTCCGCTTCCGCTTTACATGTAGTTAAATGTAATTCCAATTTGTTAATTTGTTTTCCTCTTGCTTAGCTGTCAAAGTTGCTTGTTTTGCTCGAAGCATGTTATCGCGTCCACACGATCAAGGTTTCTTACGCCTCCGATAATAATTCCGATGAAGTTCTTCCCAGATTCGATTCACCTTACCTCATCAGTTTTAAGCAGTAATCGACAAGTAGAAATCGAAAACAAATCGATGGAAAGTATAATTTTACCTCTGGAGAAGATCACAGCACCACCAACGATGGATCCTGGTTCAGATGGCAGCTATTCTGATGCTGACGAATATGATGAGGATACACGGAAAACGTTGAGAAAAAGGACCAACTGAGAAATCCGGAAGAAAACGGCGTCTTGCACACAACGTAATTATGGAAGATTGTGGTCGTAATAAGGAGTGCATCTCACTGGTTTCAAAGATGATAGAATCGACATGAATCGATCGGCCAGAAATGCTTTAAAAGAGAAGGAGACGAAGTCGGCATCGTTTTACAGAAGAGCATTTCGATAGCGTCATTCATACATTTTCCATCTCTAGACTGTAGCAAGTGATAAAGCTTTGATAACCCAATCGCACAAACTTTACCCAAGCAACACAACACTGTAAAAATTAGTTGCCACAACTTGAATGTGACTTAATTGAGACACACTGTAGTTATTTGAACTGAATTGACACAAGTGTTCCGCTAGGGTACCATATATGGTTTGATGATTCTCCGAAAAGATCATTGAAGAAAAAGTGTTATAAGTGCTTGTATCGTATGGATGATATGCGAATATTTGTAAGATGGGACAAACTAGCCCAATCTTGTTTTCTTGTTTCATCAGAACAAATTACCCAAACGTTTCATTAAAACGTAAAGCAAAACCATAAATAGTACTATTAATAATCATAACTCCAAACCACCGAAAATTAACATGGGACTGATATGCGTTTCACGGCAGTATAGTACCTATGAGATTCAATACGGGTGATTGTTGTGATGCAGGGAGGCGGAGAAGTTCATCGAAAATCGTAAATACATATATTCTCTTACGTACATATCGTACATGCATTCAATAATAAAGGATAAGGAAGGAATACAGAGTGACAAATGAACTGCAGGCTGGTTAAGGGATTCGTGGTTATCTGGCCCAAATCATTGCTGACAATTATACCTTCCTTGCTGGTATTCGTCAGATTGAGATCAGCAAAGGACTATGAGTCTTCTCAAGTAACAATTTAAGTTTTATTCCAGCCGTGCACAGTGGGGCAAGAACCCACTCTCGTTGGCCAAAACTTCTAGCGCTCTGGGTTTGCATTCTAGAGGTTTGATGTCTTCGGAAGAAAGTATTAGGAGTAGTTAAACTATTCTTTGGCAGCATTGGTCTTGATCTAGATGATTTAAAACTGATCTAGATCAGTTCTATCTTTAGATAGAAGCATCTTATCAAAAAACTTTTTTCGGCAATTTTGAGCATATTCTCTGAAGACACCTATGCTCTATAATGTATGTAGATGGCGCTGTGTGATATTTTGTAAAAAACACTCAAAAAAATGATTATTGATCATTTTTCATGAAAAAATATACTGAGAAAAAACGATACTTCGTCAAATCTATGAAAGTAAATAAATTTGAAGCAAACCGTGAAAAGTTACGCATACTATTCGTTGATTTTATGGTTAATTTCATGGAAAATGTTGATAAAATATGCAAATTTCATTACTTCCTAAATCAGAAAATCGCAAAAAGTCGCAGCTGATTTACCCCCACAAATATTGCTCAACATATGCGGAAATCTATTCTGTATTACATTTCACAGGCAACCACAGGCCTTTGGATGTGATTTAGATAAGTTGGAGCTGATCTAGATCAGTTCTACCTTTTGATAGAAGCGTCTCTGCCATATGCTTTCTTCTGCAAAGTATTTTTTAGATATTTTTGATATATCTTCCGAAGGCACTCATACTTTTTGCAAAGAGTTATTCAAAAAATTCAGCAGTTTTACGGTACAAATAAAATACTTTTCAATAGATATATAAAAAATGTCTAAAAAAACACTTTGCAGAAGAAAGCATATTGCAAAGACGCTTCTATCAAAAGGTAGAATTGATCTAGATCAGTTCCAACTTATTTAGATCACAAACACAGGTGCTTGAATATAGCTCTGTTGAACCAAGATACTTTTTTGAGGACATCAAACCTCCACGAGGCACACGCAGAGCGTTTAAAGTTTTTTTTTTCAATAAAAAAACTGTATATAGCCTTTTTTTCGAAAAAATGCTATCCAAAGTGCCTGGTGTTGCCTGTGAAATGTTATACAGGATAGATTTCCGCATATGTTGAGTAACATTTGTGGGGGAAGATCAGCCGCGACTTTTTGCGATTTTCTGATTTATGAAGTAGTAAAAATTGCATATTTTATCAACATTTTCCATGAAATTAATCATAAAATCAACGAATAGTATGCGTTATTTTTCACGGTTTGTTTCAAATTTATTTATTTTCACAGATTTTATGCAGTATCGTTTTTCCTCAGTATATTTTTTCTTGAAAAATGACCAAAAATGATTTTTTGAGTGTTTTTTACAAAATATCATACAGCGCCATCTACATACATTATAGAGCATAGGTGTCTTCAGAGAATATGCTCAAAATTGCCGAATAAAGTTTTTTGATAAGATGCTTCTATCTTAAGATAGAACTGATCTAGATCAGTTTTAAATCATCTAGATCAAGACCAATGTTGCCAAAGAATAGCTTAACTACTCCTAATACTTTCTTCCGAAGACATCAAACCTCTAGAATGCAAACCCAGAGCGCTAGAGGTTTTGGCCAACGAGAGTGGGTTCTTGCCCCACTGTGCCGTGGCCCACTTTGTAGACAGTTGTGAAAACAAATGAATAAAACCTTTATAAGACAATAAAGATTTTTTAAATGCTCTAGTGAAAGATGTTATGGTCACTTGCAAACCTTCATAAAACCTATTGGCTGCTTCCAAATGGCCCTAGCTGTCAAACTTAACTGTAATATCGTGGTTGGTTTTTGTTGTTCCGCTTTGTTCAATTCTCTGCGCTTCTGACTAATTTAACAGTAAATTATATCTTAGAAAAACGTTCTAGTGTTGCGGGAAATTCTATTTGATAGCGAAACATCCAAAACAAATTGAATTTTTATATAGCGTATCATGCTCCAAATCATATGCGCATTTAATTTTATGGTGTATATTCGATACATTAATCATGAATTTACAGAAAATTGATGGAAATCAATCAGGTTACCTAAAAAAATGCCGAAATTGGTTTCCGACCTACAGTACATTCGCATAACATTTAATATCTGATGTTTTTATTTTTCCACATTACAATGATTTCCTATATTTCAATATGGCGATTGAAAGAAATCACAATTTTGCCAAAATACCAATTTATCTTCGCTATGGCTACTATAAAACTATTGGGTCATATGGTGACTACCCTCAATTTACCGTTGCCGTTTAATGCATTTACTGGAGGCAAAATGGTTTCAAAATGCTTTTGCAGCTAAGATAATATGAATGGGACCTTAAACGGCATTTGAAAACAGCATTTTACGAGTCATAATGTCAAAATAAAACCTTTGATATGAGTAACAGGGATTTTATAAGACAAGGTTCCAAGATCGCTGTAAAGAATGTTGTGTAGGTTCTCATAAACCTGACTAAAATAAAAAACCTTTTGGCACTTCTTGATTTTCATTGGCTTTCATAAAACTTTAATAAAACTTAATAAAGCTGGATGGTTTTGGCAATGTTACTTGGGTTTCGACAGTCTATAGTGAGCTTGCTAACCCTATTTTTAACAAACCACCAGACGTAAATTCAAATGTGTATTGCTTACTGTTGTACATGTCCTGTAATAAGAGCGTTTCGTTCGAAGGAGATTCTCTATCCTTTCCATGGGTTTCGTCTAAGTTCTTTTGCTTACGGGTCCACACTCCCGTGTTTAGCCTTTCATGCAACGGAATAGTGAGGATTGCAGGTATGTACAGTTTGATCTTGCCATTAGGAGGAACTATACGCCTTGGCAAGTCCTGCACTGGTGGTGACTTCCTATCACATCACCTCTATTCACACCGAATTGGAATAATTGTTTCGCTGGTTTTCTTGTTTTTTAAATGCAATAAGTGACCTCCATTTTGAGTATTCAACATTGTTATTTCATTCACACGGTTCTGAGAAAGATTCGTTTTGTTGCGTCCAGATATTAAGTGACTCACGCTCTAGCTTATGAAGCATTGCTCAAGAACATTATTTCACTAATTTTTCAAACATCTATCATGCCGATTATGCATTCGACAAGTGATCTTGTGCAAAGCTTAAGTTATGACAATTTTTCGTGACAACTTTTCAATCATCAAATCGGTTTAGTTCATCCTGTTGACCAACCTTTTCGTCATTTAGATTGGACCCCTTGTTTCATTTCCAACTGCTACAGGCAGAGCTTGTTTGCTCTGCAGCATGAAACCGTTTTCACTATAAATTATTTCCGTGTCCTCCTGAACTTATCACACTCACATGAAGCACACACGCCCGATCCCTTTTTTATGACTCCCTGCATGCTGGTCCAATATCTCATCCTCCACTAGACACTACAACTTCCCACCTCACTTCCAATCTCCTCGGAAGAGAGGACCGTTGAGCACTCATAAAAGCCCTCATCGTATTTGTATTAATTGTGTTTTGGTGTGCCAGTGTCTGAGGCAATATTCGATTCTCTTTTTTTTTTGCTATTTTATTCAATACATAATTAATTCCGCACCCCTTGTAGCCTTGCTGCACTCCACGGACGCGAGTACAATTTGCGACCGAAAATGATACCATTTACGAACTGTTGTCGTCGTTTATTGCCAACATTTATGACTGCGCTATGACTATGTGTATGACCATGCCATCACCCCCGCTCTCCGACCAAACCTGCGAGTGGACCCAACGATGGTTCAGTTGTGAAAATTCCGTTTTCCAATCAGCTGAGAGCGAAAATACATACAACATGTTCGTTCGTTGGTCGTCAAATTAATCATCGCTGGTGGTTCTTTTCAGAAAAAGCAATGTGGTGACAGTGGTGATATTCAGTGAAATTTTCGAAAATTAATCTAATCCAGTCGGAAAAGAAAAATACAGTGGTAAAGTGCAGGAATATGAGTGGAAAAATAATGAGGCGGGAATAGGTTCGAGTGCTGGTGTAGAAGTTCGACGGTAAGATTTTTTGGATACCTTGTCACCGAGACTGGCGGTTAGAGCTAGCGCCTATGACACGCTGGTGGTGGTTTCGGGCATGTAACAATCCCAGCTCCCACTCCAGCGAGAATGGTGGCCTCTCCGGAGTGGTCAACGGCGGTGGATTTGCCGGACGGAGCTGTATCAACTGTAAGCAATTTATACTGTACTTTCACTTTAGTTTTGTTTTACTAGGAACGATTTGAGACTAAAAATCAAACACAATCCAATCACCGCCATATCATCATACTAGCTATGACATGAATTTAATTTATTCCTGCTGACTCGGCTCACCCTTCCCCGCACCAGAGTCAACCACATTTTCTTCAAATGGAACCATCATAGACCCAGTCCGGGCGGGGAAGGCTGCATCACTTACGCTTCCGACCCACATCCCCACCCGAACTCAATGCAGCCGAATCCCATGCTCCACAAAGCGAATAAACTAATTATGATCCCCCCATTTCAGAAAATTCGCCCAACTGACCCTCCGAATATTACTAAAACCCTATTTCAACATAATCTAGCGGAGATCCTGATCGAAAACGCCACTCATTTATTAACAAGCGGATAATCTAAGCTTTAACACGACGCCCTTCCTTGCGCTATCGCCCGGCGAGACTAATGAGATCCTATTTGTTATCCTCCGCAATAAGGACTTTTGTGCAGTGTTCGTTCAGCAAAGGATTGGGGGGGAAAGAAAGAAGAAGAAGCATTTTCACATCCCACACACACACTCCTCAAAACGCTTCTATTTGCCACTTTTGGGCGATTAAATAAAATTAATTTCCCAGCCGCGCTATGTATGGGAGAAAATGGGATTAATCCTGGGGGACGGTGCCAAGGGCCCTTATCTTGTTCATCGTTCGTTCCGATGAATAGATCCTAGGTTTTGGTTTGAGATCAGCAGTGGTCGGCAGTGGCAGTAGCAGCACAAAACACTGCTGGAATAAATGCGGGCTTCGAAGTGTGGGTAAATGTGTGCAGACGAGGATTATTTAAATATTCATGCACCGGTCTCACGTATGCAGATATGGTAATTTTGCAAACCTCCGTTTTCCATGCGCTTTAATTATGTGATCTTTTCCACGTGGAAAACCCGGTGCGCTCGTGCGCTGGTTGAAATGGATAGAAAATGGTGCTCGCAGAGTTGACTGTTGATTTTTGTAATGGCAATTTGTTAATTGTTTCGAGGCTGCTGTTATCACTACTATGCAAGCAGATGTTGCTTGATTTAAATGCATGTCCCATTAGAATTTGCTCCTGTAAAATTACTGATGTACAATCAGTTTAAAGACTAATACGCAACACAAAAATTTACTAAACTGCACTAACGATTTTTGTGGCAATGCACAGTGGGCCAAAATGGTTCGAAAGTGCAATAAAAGTATGCCAATAAAGGGTGTCCATAGTTAAATTGCATCACTTTCAATAAGCTGTAAAATTTCGCCCTTTGGGTTGATTTCAACAAAATTTTGGGTGAAATGACCTCAGCGTGTATTGTTCACACTGCGTGAGTTTCATTGGGAAATGTTTCGTAGTTGGAGTCGAAGGAACAGCAATGCGCGAGAACATTTTGCACTCAACCCTCGACAACCCACTTCTTTCGCACCGAGCCATCGGGAAGATGTATAAACCAAGATTATACAATGTATTCTAGTCCCTGAATATTTCATGAAAATGGGTTGAGACACTTGTTTTCAAGGACGAGTTTAAAATGATGCAATTTAACTGTGGACACCCTTTAAAAAAGAAATTAAAGTAGTTCAAAATTTAAAAACTTGGAAGATTGGATTACATCACTCTTCGGAATCAAAATAATACTGAATGCAAATTAGAGATTTGTTTTTTTTCTCCAAATACTCAAATAAGCATATTAATAATTCTTAAATTAATGAGATACAAACAAATTGACTAAATCCTCTGGGTGATCGAAGTAGGTCGCGCTCCGAGACTGACGTGTTTGTGCTTCGCTGCTTGTTTTATCTGCAAGTTTTCGAGAAAATTAGATATTTAGTGGAAATTATTGTGTAGTGTTGAACTTTTCATCTTGATAATGATTCGGTCACTAAAGAGTTGATTGCGGTCCAACACGAGGCTTTCGACTGGTGTAAAAACAAAGTGTCCCCGGTGCAGATGGAATCCCGAACATACAGCGTTGCGGCGACAGGAGGAGCTCGAGTTCACCCGCGTCACTCGGAGATGTTTGGTTAATGGCCGTGGAGCGTTCATGGTTGACCATCCCCTTAAGAACAGAATGTTATCTGGAGGGTACGCGGACCTGCTCTGGTTGCTCGAAGTTACAACCACAGCAATGGAATGTTCTGGAAACCCGGGTGAGCTCTTTCCATTTTCTCCTTTTGTGTCCCATTCCAATATTTTTTGTTTCGATATGTATGTATATGTATGTGTATGTACACTCAGTGGCATGGGAGAGGCCGAGGGGGGTTTTGTTGGCGGAAGACTCCGTGTTCAGCCTCCTGTAACTTTGTTAATTGTCAGTGTTTCTGGATGAGGGTTTGACAACATTATGCAAAATGTGTGAACCTGGTGTGATCAGGGTTTCATGTTGATAGGGTTTATAGATTTGGGGTTGTCGTGGCATGTGTGAAGGGAGTCATTTTTGGGCGTGAAGATTTCAGGGGTCCGTGTTTCTGTGAGGGGTTTGGGTGGCATATTGGAGGTTTCTTCGGGGCTTGTAGGGGTGCAGGGGATTGTGTGGGCGAGATTGACTGTTTCCATAGGGTGGTTTGAACTGCAGCTGCGTCGCCCAGCAGACACGGGATCGTGTGTGGTGGCGGGTGGGAGTTCAGAGTGGGGGCGATATACGTACATTTTACATGAAGTCAAATGGACGCATGTACGTATATCGCCTCCAATTTGTACTTATGTCCGCTATCATGTACGATTTTGTGTTTGCTGGGCGGGGTTGACGTACCAGCGTGGGCATTTCCCTTTTTCACCCGATGCTGACCTTGCTTAGGTGTCGGTGCGGGGAGGAAGCCGAGGTGAGTTTTATTAATAACTAGCTGAACCCGGTGCGTGCGCTGCTACGCTTGCAACTAAATGAAGGAAAATTAAATATATCTGGCACGTTTATGTTTTTTTTTTCGAAATGAGTTTTTTTTTTGAATAAGCAGGGGTTTAAACTTTTATCAAAACATGCTTCTTATCCGAGAAACACACGTTTTGTGTTTAAGTAACCTGGATAATTCTCATTTTTGGTAGAAATTTGTGTTTCATTTGTATGGGAGCCCTCCCTTCCAGAGGGGGTGGTTTCTCAAACCACCATACAATCATTGCCTTCAAAACCACCCACATTCCAAATTTGGTTCCATTTGCTTGATTAGTTCTCGAACCATCGCACTGGGCTCATCGATTATAAAAAAAATTTGAGTTTCATTTGTTTGAAGCCCCCTGCCCTCTCCAGAAAGTGGAGGGGTCTTGAACTACCATAGAAGTATCTTACCTTCAAAACCCCCCACATGTCAAATTTGATTCGATTTGCTTGATTAGTTCTCGGGTTATGAAGAAATGCGTGTCTCATTTGTATGAGAGCGCTCCTTCCTGAGAGAGTAGGGGTCTCAAACAATCATAAGAACCTTCCCCAGCCCCAAAAACCCCTTTATATAAATTTTCACGTTGGTCGGTACAGAAATTCTCGAGCCTATAAGGGTCTGACAGACAGACCAATAGACAGAAATTGTTTTTTATGTATATAGATATCTAGTCTCCAAAAACCCCCATATGCTAAAGAGGTTTCATATACTTGATTAGTTCTCGAGTTATGCAGAAATTTGCTTTTTATTTGTATGGCAGCCCCCCACCATTAAAAGTGGGGAGGGGTGGTGAAGTGCCATAGAAACATTTCTTGCCTCCAAAAACCTCAACATGCCAAATTTGGTTTCATTTGCTTCATTGGCTCTCGAGTTATGTTAAAAATTATGTTTCATTTTTATGCGAGTCTCCCCTTCCAGAAGGCGGAGGGGTCTCAAACCTTAGAAACATTCATTTCCTCCAAAAACCCCCACATGCCAAATTTGGTTCCATATGCTTGATTAGTTCTCGAGTTATGCACAAATTAGTGTTTCATTAGTATGAGAGCCCCCCTCTTACATAGGGCGGAGGGGTCTCGAGTTACTTTAGAAACATTTCTTGCCTTCAAAAACCTCTACCTGTCAAATTTGGTTCCATTTACTTGATTAGTTCTAGATTTATGCAGAAACTTGTGTTTCATTTGTACCAGAGAGGAAGGAGGGGTCTCGAACTACCGTAGAAACATTTATTGCCTTTAATATCCCCGCAAGCTGAATTTGGTTCCATTTGCTTTATTAGATCTAGAGTTATGAACAAATTTCAGTTTCATTTGTATTACAGCACTCCTTCTAGGAGAAGGGAGGGGTCTCAAACTACCATAGAAACATTTTTCGCCACCAGAAAACCCCACATGCCAAATTTGGTTCCATTTGCTTGATTAGTTCTAGATTTATGCAGAAACTTCTGTTTCATTTGTATGGGAGCCTGCCTTTCTAGAAAGGGGAGGGGTTTCTGACTACCATAGAAACATTACTTGTCTCTACAAACTTTCGCATGCTAAATTTGGGTTCCTTTGCTTGATCAGCTTTCGAGTTATGCAGAAAAATGTGTTTTATTTGTATGGGAGGCCCCCCTTTCAGAGGAGGGAGGGGTCTCTTACTATCTTAAAAACCTTTACCGGCCTCAAAAACCCCTGCATACAAATTTTCATGGCAAACGGTCCTTCCGCTCGCGAGTTAAATCGTGACAAAGGAAACCCCAACTCATTTTTATTTATATAGATACTGTATAACACTGTATACGTAATTTTCACAAACCAATTCATACTGAATGCCATATTTTCAAAGTTCTTCGTGGGTTACACTAGTTGATTGGGATATTTCACGCGTAAAAAATCATGTGTATTAATAAGATGAATTCACCATGGCTTTTTTCGCATATGTTGTGATAGCTTCGGGTCTGTAGGTTTTGTCGGCATGAGGTTTTGATCGCATAGGGTCTATACATTGGTTGTTGAATTGTCAGATTTTCATTTGGAGGTATTGATGGTTGGCGGGGAGACGGGAGGTTGAACAACGTGGTTTGTGAGGGCAGTGTTTTGCTCGGCTTTTTTTTTTTGCTACTGAGTGTATGTGTATGTTTGTGTATGTATACATGTGTATGTATGTGTGAATGTTCATTTAATTTTATAATGCATAATATATATATGATCACATCACTTATCAAGGTGAATCCTGATCCATCGAGCCCTACCCTACTAACATAGAAAAACCTCCTTCCTGTGACCTTTGTGGGGATGCAGAGGTAAACACGGTCCCTAATCAGCAAAGGTCACACTAACTTTCCTTCCCTATTCCCAACTGATTGCAAGGACGTGGCCGGCGCCGTTATTGATTATTAAAGAAATTGAGTCACTGAAACGTGTACAGTGAGAATGGTCGGTTACTCCCAGCCCCATTCAGTTGATTCATTGTGCAATTTCACTGATTCTGATCAATCACGGAGTAGCAACCATCGATACGTGCAGTCAGTCAAGCTAAGCTAAGCTAAGCTAAGCTACAAACAAATTGACTAAATCCTCTGGAACCATCTCGTCACACCTCATGAAATGTAAGCATTAATCTAATACCCATTGACTGGTAATGGTTTTATAGAAGAAAATTGTTTGCAACAATCGTTTAAGTGGCCATCGAAAGTAGCTTTAATCCAGTACCTAGCGAGTGATAGCTCTTCTGCAGATCCAACAACCCATTTCAGAAAATCTGCGGAGTCACAGCCCATTCCAAATTCACTTTCACAAACAATGAGAACCACATATAAACATTACCGAAATCATTTGGATAAGGGTATTGAAATACACTTCCAGATTTGGAAATGTTAATTTTCTAAACCAGGCACATATATAGCGTTGTTTGAAAATACAATTTCTATTACATATTTATAATCAGATTGATCTCACCGAAGTCCGAGGTACCTAGGTTTTCAAAAAGTCCAGTGAACTTCAGTGAAGGTTGAATATTTCAGAAAAGTTTCGCGAAGTTAAGTAAAGCCCAGAGATATCTGGAAAACTTCAGTGAAGAGCCTCAGGGAATCTTCGATAAATTATGAAAAGAAGAGTGAACTTCGAAAATTTTCATGAACTTCAAGAGAGTAAAAAGAACTTCAGGAAAACTACAAGAATGCAGCGAAATTCTATGAATTACATTGAAATTCCGACAGTTTCGAAAACATCAAAGATATTCCGTGAACTCTTGAAAACTTCAGGATATTCTTGAGAATATTATTAAAGTGCGTAGCAGGCCATCCCTTATTTTTAAAAAAATTTCCAAGTCAAGTATTCCACCTCTTGTAATGTTTGTCTTGACTAGAAAACAAACATACTTAAATTTGAAGACCGTACGTTAACGTTAAGTGCTCCCCCAACGGACCTGAAGAAATGCTAGTACGGGTGACTACCCACGCGGCGGCAAGCACGCTACTGTAGAGTAAGGTCGTGCAGGTCGACCAAGATCAGTGCCGTCAGGTTGAGAACATTTTATTTTTGTTTTTTTTTATTATCAATGTTGTTTGGGACACTATATCATCATACCTAAAATCTAGTGTACTGATGATATAGTGTCCCAAACAACATTGATAATAAAAAAACAAAAATTAAATGTTATCAACCTGCCGACACTGATCTTGGTCGACCTGCAAGACCGTACTCTACAGTAGCGTGCTTGCCGCAGCGTGGGTAGTCACCCGTATTAGCATTTCTTTTGGTCCGTTGGGGGAGCACTTAACGTCAACGTACGGTCTTCAAATTTAAGTATGTTTGTTTTCTAGTCAAGACGAACATTTCAAGAGGTGGAATTCTGACTTGGCAATTTTTTCAAAATCAGGGATGGCCT
>JASCZW010017559.1:0-16830 GCA_034211315.2 Aedes japonicus | reverse complement strand
GGGGGGGCTCCCATACAAATGAAACACAAATTTATGCATAACTCGAGAACTAATCCAGCAAATGGCACCAAATTTGGCACATGGAGGTTTTTGAAGGAAAGAAATTTTTCTATGTTGATTTGTGACTCTTTCGCCTTCTCAAGAGGGTTCTCTCAAACAAATGAAACACAAATTTTAGCATAACTCGAGCACTAATAAAGCAAATTAAATCAAATTTTTCAAGTGGATTGTTTTGAAAGAGAGACATATTTCTATGGTGGTTTAAGACCCCTCTGCCATCTGAATGGGGGGGGAGGGGCTCCCATTGAATTGAAACGCAAATTTCTGCATAAGTCGAGAACTAATTTAGTAAATGGAAACAAATTTGACGGATTAAGGTTTTTGAAGGAGAGAAATGTTTCTATGGTGATTTGAGACTCTTACGCCTTCTGGAGGAGAGGAGGGGGGATTTCAAACTAATGAAACACAAATTTCTGCATAACTCGAGAACTAATAAAGCAAATGGGATCAAATTTGGCACCAGAAAATACACCAGAACTTCGTCCGATCGAAAAGTTTTGGGCGATAATGAAGAAGAAGTTGAAGAAAAGCGGAAAAACATTCAAAACCGATGAAGCTTTGAAGAAAAACTGGGAGAAATTGTGTAAGGAATATGGACAAAGCCTCGCCCAAGATCTCATGAGCAGTGTTAAGAGAAATGTACGAGCATTCAGCTTGGGGGAGGAAATTCAATAAATAAATTATGAATCCTAGAGGGTTTGAACTGTTTAGTGGAATACTCGTAACTAGAAATTAGAAGAAAAATTAGTATTTTCCATTTAATTCCAACTACCTTTGCTTATCTTGACAGATACGCGTATTTCGTCTACAATGTGCAGACTTCTTCAGTGTCTCGTACTAATAGTCGAGTTAAGGGATCAAATGAAGTGTTAATTTAAATTTTCCTAGTTTTCCAATCAAATTAAAACTGAGATTGTTAGCCTGTAAAGTGTCTGTTATTTCATGGCTCTCTTCTCTCATTTTGGGAGGAAACTTTCATGAAACTTTGGAAACCCAGTGATTATTAATCAGGATGAAAATGTGTAAATTTAAAAATTTAATCAAAGGCGGGATTCAAAACAAACTCTTATCTGTTTGTATGATCCTTTGTGGCGCTGTGTATGATTTTCATTTATATACACCTTTGTTATAAATATTTCATGGGAATAGGAGGACCATCAGGGCACCCGATAGAAGCACTCTGGATGGGGAGAGTGGGATTGCCAACTACCCATTGCTAACAGTTTGTGACTAGAGGGCGGGCTCTTCTCCCCGCCCACTGGGGCATCCTCATGTTAGATAGCTTGCTCTTTTGACCAAGTGTTAAATCTTGTTGTTGGAATGAGATTCTTTATATCCCTGTGAATACGCAAAGACTGGGTGGAATGGTGGATTCCAAGCCTTGTGCCGATCCATCTGTGCGACTGACCAGGATTATCGATCACCGCGCCCAAGATTTGCTGGCGTAGCTCTTCTTGTTTCGAATGCACTATGGTCCAGAATACGAATTTAGAAGGAAACATGTTCCCAGCGCCCAAACTTGAAATTCTTACAGCAAAGTGATGTTGTACAACATGGTTTTGTATTACTAAGACCCATTTGTAATGTCGATTAAAATTAGGATGGTCCCCATTTTCACGGAATTACATAAACTAACTTTTTAATTTGCAGAAATAGACGTTTTACACTTTTGGGCAAAGTTGTAGCGCAAAAATTTCATGGAATTTTCATATATAAACTTTTTGGTAGCTTGAAAATTGACCGATTTAGAGCAATTTTCTCTCATCGACTTAGGGTGTACCAGAAAAATGGTTTTTTACCCTAACTTTTATTTCAATTCCTGCCGTAAAGTTGTGTTAGACGAGTTTTATAACTTTTGAAGACGCGTACTTTGGAATATGAATTTTGCCGCTAGTTTCAATCAATCAATAGTTATTGAAGTTTTCTACTAAAAATACGCCCTTTTCAAATGTTGATTTCTATGATTGGGGCAAACACAAAAATAAGTGAAACACGTCATTTTAAAGGAAAATTTATATTGTTTAACATTTATGAAAACTAGAGATATGTTATTTCTGTATCTTGAGAAAAATTACATTTGAATCTGGGATGGTTTTATAAGAAAAACTTCAATAACTATTGATTGGTTGAAGCTAGCGGCAAAATGAATAAATAAAAATACGCGCCTTTAATAGTTCTACAACTCGTCGGAACAAAATTTTTACAATCGAAATTGAAATAAAAAAGTTAGGGCAAAAACATTTTTTATGGTACACCCTAAGTTGACGAGGGAAAAGTTGCTCTAAATCGGTCAATTTTCAAGCTACAAAAAATTTATTCATAAAAATTCCATGAAATTTTTTTGCGCTACAACTTTGTTCAAGAATGTAATCGTCTATTTTTGCAAATAAAAAAGTTAGTTTTTGTATTTCCCTGAAAATGGGGACCACCCTAATTTTAGTCAACATCAAAAAATAGGCCTTCGTTTTGATCTCGAGTTTCACCACCATATTTTTTTAAGGTTAAAAATTGACCGATTTAGAGCAACTTTTCCCTCGTCAACTTAGGGTGAGCCATAAAAATTGTTTTTTTTTGCCCTAGCTTTTTTATTTCAATTTCGATTGTAAAATTTTGTTCCGACGAGTTGTAGAACTATTAAAGGCGCGTATTTTTATTTATTTATTTTGCCGCTAGCTTTAACCAATCAATAGTTATTGAAGTTTTTCTTATAAAACCATCCCAGATTCAAATGTAATTTTCTCAAGATACAGAAATAACATATCTCTAGTTTTCATATATGTTAAACAATATAAATTTTCCTTTAAAATGACGTCTTTTACTTATTTTTGTGTTTGCCCCAATCATAGAAATCAACATTTAAAAAGGGCGTATTTTTTGTAGAAAAACTTCAATAACTATTGATTGATTAAAGCTAGCGACAAAATTTGTATTCCAAAGTACGCGTCTTCAAAAGTTATAAAACTCGTCCTAACACAACTTTACGGCGGGAATTGAAATAAAAAAGTTAGGGTAAAAAAACCATTTTTTTCTGGTACACCCTAAGTCGATGAGGGAAAATTGCTCTAAATCGGTCAATTTTTAAGCTACAAAAAAGTTTATATATGAAAATTCCATGAAAGTTTTTGCGCTACAACTTTGCCTAAAAGTTTAAACGTCTATTTCTGCAAAAAAAAAAGTTAGTTTTTGTAATTCAGTGAAAATGGGGACCACCCTAATTTTAATTAACATTACAAAATGGGTCTTAGTAATACAAACCATGTTGTACAACATCACTTTGCTGTAAAGTTTCAAGTTTAGGCGCTGGGAGCATGTTTCCTCGTAAATTCGTAATTTGGACCATAGTGGAATGTAATCTTGAAAACTACTTGACAGATCGCGATAATTTTGCACACATAAACATAACACTCTAAACTAGTATTACCCAAAATTGTATTAATTTTTACTCACGCGATAAAAAGTTACACCCAAAACAAAGTGTCGCATTTTTTTCCGAGTCCAATCTTTATTCGAACATATAATAAAACAAACTACAGAAACTCAAACCTGAAACTGAAACATGAATTTGTGGACAAATTCTGGATAACTGTACCTAAACTATGTTGATGCCAGTTTACTTCAATCATTTGAAATAATATCCCGATCTCAATATCGACTAACAGGTCGAAACTGGCCTAGCACTAGCCAATTACCGGTGTGCCGTTAGACAAATGTCAAAAGATTGCAAGATTCTCGGCAACACGAAAAAGTCATTTGCACCTCTCCTGACTGACTTTCGCCGACGGCCGCTCGTTTCCGCTATCGGACTCGATCCCCAACCTGCCTCGGAGCGGCGTAGATAATATGAAATTTTCACCTCGTTCTGTGCAGGTATTTTTAGCTGGGCCGCAACACCGTCACACGTTGGCTAGTCTGTTTTATGGCGATTTTAACGATTTTCTAAGTTAATTTAGATGTTACGAAAGGCAATGAAAACCATTCGTCGGCTGATTATACAGTGGAGATATGGTTTCTTTTTTCTCGAACGAAGATTTCGCGAAAATCATCGTGCGTCTCCATCGCCAGTTTGGCAAGAGGGCGGACATGTGCTACTGATTAAAATACCTACCCCCCGAGGAAACGTCAATCAGAGCGGAACAATAATTTTCCACCCGAATTTCCAACGTCAACCTGCTGTTGTATGCCTTTCAGCAATGCAATGCAAATTAATAGCTTGATAAATGGATGCACCGCACAACGCAACAAACCTTCGCCACCACTCACTTGCGGTGAAACTATTCCAACTCCGAAGACGCCGACGTTGGTGGTGGTGATTTTAGTGGCGACTGCTCGAGCTCGACCCGATTGCTGTAATCCACCGAGCGATGGCGTTTTAACGATCTGTTAAAACTTGTCAAGTGACCACGTAAAATTATGATTAACGAACTACCAACGCTCGTATTTATTCGAAATCACCGTCCAAGTAGGCAAGTAGCAAAAGCAAGCACAAATCACTAATTTATTGCTCGGTACTCTCCCCGGTTGCTAGGCCTAGTTTGACGCAAGGAAAATAATGAGTTCACCTCGAAAGTGCAACACTCATTAGGAAGCGAATGCGCTGTAATAATGCGATGAAATTGTGTATGGTGAGCCGGGTGATATTATTATGAGACGACAAGGACGGTTTATTGTTCTATTCACATTTCATGACTTTTAAACGCACAATGTTGCTCAAAGCATGGACGGCCTCGGACCGAGTCAACGACGCCAGGCTGGGGTCCCAAGCGATGAGTCTCCCGAATTGCTTCACCGCAAAAATGAAACGACTGCTTTCTTCTCACCGATACTACATAGGTATTTGCTCAGACGACGAGAAGCGCAATATTTGCGTGTTGGTCTCATTGAACCAGCCACCTTCGCTGGGAAGAACCGCACCGGCATCCAGTTTTTCGCCCTTTTTTCTCTAGTGTGGACACTGCTCGTGATCTTTTTACGCTTCGATGACAACCGCCCGCAGGAGCTTAACACGATTACCCACTCGCTGCTGCTTGTTACATATTTCAAACAAACACAATGAACGCCATTTGAACGGTCGTCGGCGGAGCTGAGGACCAGATCAAAGCGAACCCGGAGCGATAGGCTTTTTCCGGAAAACTGAAAACTTTCTCCTCCCAACCGGTGCTCATCGATGTTTTTCGAGATTAACCTGCACCCGTCCGGAGCTTGACATTTAACTTCTGTGCACGCGGAAAACTACTTCCCACGTGGCCAACAGCAGCTCCCGTTTTTCGAACGGCTTCTCAGATCGGGATCGCGGGAAAGTTATTAATTCCGAATCGAAACGGCCAAAGCAGCAAACGCCGAGGAGATCAAAGTCGTTGGATATTTTATACTGTTTAGCGAGAAATCTGATCGAATGTGATTTTGCTGCCGTTCCGTGTGTCTTTCCGAATCCCAGATTCGAGATCTCAGAGTGCCGTTTGACGTCGTTGACTCTCCGGGAGAAAATTGATGAGACGATAATTAATTAAATAACACCACTTCTGATTTGTTTGAAATAGGAGGGCTTGGGAATCGGATTTGGCAGTGGCAGTTTCCGAGAAAGGGGTGACCACATCCCAGCTGGCAGAAGATTTTCCTACGATTTAATGATTGGATTAGTTTTGATTGGATTGGGTTGTTTTTGCATTAGGTGCGGGGCAGGGAGAGACGGTTTTGAGAAACGTTTGGAAGAAAGTAATGCCATTAGGAAACGTTGATTTGAAACAATGGTTTGATTTCTAATCCTTCCATTAAAAAACTAAGAAGGGGTTTCTTTGTAAATGAGTAAACTACATTGTATTTCAGCTTTATTTTTGACGAATCTTGACCAGTGGATTGCAACAGAATTATAACAGATTTTATTATTAAGTTAAAGGGTGTTTCGATCAAAATTTGGTCGACCTAAACTTGACGCATTTCCTTTCATCGTGCATTGAAAAATTTTGCACAGCCCTTATTTTGAATATGCCTCTATTTTGATTTTGAGATTAGTACTTCAGTTATCAAAATGTCGTCGAAGGAGAGAAGCAACGCATCAAAATTTTACACGTGCATGGCGAAAATCCAAACTACTCTCACGCCAAGTGCAGTGGGGCCCAAGTGAATGCCATCTGAAGACGAGGTAGTTGAAGAGGATTTTAATGCACATCAAGAATCCGTCTGGAACGAATCAGCTTCTTTTGTTGAACAGATCAGATCAGATTTCAGAATTCAGAGCAACACTGGGTTTGGAGGACAGGGAGATTCATTTAAGCTGTTCAGATAATATTCTTGATAATCATAATAATCCTCACATGAAACCTCATAATAGAATTATTAATTAAAAATTTATATTAAAAATAATAATAAAAATTTGAATGATAAAAAAAATCATAAAAACAAATATTACATACATAAAGAATGATAATAAGAGAAATAATAATATTATTAATAATTATAATTCTAATACTAATAAAAATCATCATAACGTAGCTAATTAAAATCATTATATATTTACTATCAATATGATGATTGTTATTTAAACAAAAATAACAATGAAATAAATATAATCAAGCTTACAAAAAATAATGACAATAAAAATATGTGCAAGACTAAAAACGATAAAAATAAGTGTCACTATAAGAATTCTTAAATTCTTAGTACAATAACAAAGGTAATTGTTATTTTTATTAATCTTTTATGACACATCATTGGTTTTCTAATTATGATAGTAATAATTATTGCTATACTTACTAAAAAAATAAAAATAATCAAAATAGTTATAATAATCTCAATAATAATATGAAAAACAAATGTAACAATAACAAAACCAATCATATCGGAAATAATAATAATCGTAATAATAATAAGCATAACTTCTTTACAAATATTAGTTGCAATCATAATAGTAATAATAATCCAAGCCAGCATAAAAATTATAATAACATTTATTTTGATCACTTATTACAGATAAAGTGTTTTACTTTACTTTGTTAATACTAACGTTAAATTAATAAAAATTATTATTATAATCAGAATTGGCTGCATAATTTTCAAAATTTTGATCATAATTTTTGTTATAATGTTTGTTTATATTCTAATTTGAGTAATTATTATAAGAAAACCAATATTTATATTTTCATTATAATTGAAAAGTTGTAATATTAAATGTTATTCATATGATTATGACTTTTAAAAAAAATAAAGGTTTTAATTATTAAATCATAATTCAAACAATTATTTAAAAAATGTTTATGACATCATATTATTAATAATAATATGATCAGAATGATATTCATGTAATAATAATGTCATTATTATCTTGATAATCTTTTTCATAATGAACAAACAGAATTAAAAAACATTGAATAGATTTAAGAACAGCATTAGCGTTACAATCATAGTAATCATATAATCATTATCATAATAACCGTAAATGATTTGATTTTTGAAAACAGATAATACTTATAATCATAACAATTGTAAAAAGATTTAGAAGAATAATTATAATCTTAATTATAATACTAATCATAATAGTAATAAATATGATATCATTACTATCATAGTAGTATTGAACATCATATTCCAACAAACATTGTTATAAATATATTAATTTTCATTCTTATAACTAATATAAATATTATAACAACCAAAAATAGCATATGATAACAAAAAAATAATCAATAAAATAAAATAATACGCACATTAAACATAATCACCCAATGATATTCATATTCTACATAACTTGAAAAATAAAATTATAATCATAATATTCACCACACAACTACAACATTAATATTCATCATACAAAATCATTATGTTAATGGGTATGTTGGAAATCACTGAAAGAATTTTCACAATCAATATTATTAAAATAATAAGAATTGTATACGAAATCATCATTAAAATCAACAAAACAATAAAAATTATCACAACATTTAATTTTCCTATGTTCTGAGCATCTTTTTATATAAAAATGGATTTCTGTCTGTCTGTCTGAACCTGATAGACTCGAAAAGTACTGAGCCAATCGGCGTGAAATTTTGTATGCAGGGATTTTTGGGCCCGGGAAAGGTACCTATGATAGTTAAAGACCCCTCCCTTCTCTGGAAAGGGGCGCTCCCATACAAATGACACACTCATTTCTACATAACTCGAGAACTAATCAAGCGAAAGAAACCTAATTTAGCATGTGTGAAGTTTTAAAGGCAAGAAAGATTTCTATGATGGTTTCAGATCCCTCCTCGTCCTGGGGGCTCCCATACAAATGAAATAAAATTTTCTGTATAAATCGAGAACTTATCATGCAAATGGAACCAAATTTGGCATGTGGAGGTTTTTGAAGATAAATACTGTTTCAATGCTGATTTGAGACTCCTCTCCTTTCTGAAGGGGGGGGGGGGGCATATACAAATTTATGCATACCTCGAGAACTAATCAAGAAAATGGAACCAAATTTGGCATATGGAGGTTTTTGAAGGAGAGTAATGTTTCTATGATGATTTGAGACCCTTCCGCCTTGTGAAGGGAAAGGGGGGGGGGTGCCTCAGACAAATGAACTCGAGGACTAATCCAGCAAATGGAATCAAATTTGGCATGTGGAGTTTTTGTAGGAGAGAAATATTCTATGGTAGTTTAAGACCCCTCTGCCTCTGAGAGGGGGCTCCCACAAAAATGCAATGCAAATTTCTGCATAACTCGAGAACTAATCAAGCTAATGGAAACAAATTTGGCATATGGTGGTTTTTGAAGGAGAGAAATGTTTCTATGGTGATTTGAGACTCCTCCGCCTTTTGAAAGTGGATGGGTGGGGGATCTCCCATACAAATGAAACTCAAATTTCAGCATAAGTCGAGAACTAATCCAGCAAATGGAACCAAATTTGGCATGTGGATTTTTCTGAAGGAGAGACATATTCCTATGGTGGTTTGAGACCCCTCTGCCCTCTGAAAGGGGAGGGGGGCGTCCCATGCATATGAAACGCAAATTTCTGCATAACTCGAGAAGTATTCAAGTAAATGAAAACACGTTTGGCATGTGGGGGTTATTGGACGCAGGATTTTTATATATATTAAAATGAATTTCTGTCTGACCGATCGGAGTGAAAATATGTACGCAGGGATTTTTGGGGCTGGAGATGTTTGTTTGAGGCCGCTTCCCCCTTCTGGAAGGGGGGAGGGCTCCCATACAAATGAAACACGAATATCTACATAACTTGAAAACTAAGCAAGCAAATGAAACCAAAATTGGTATGCGGGGTTTTTTGAATACAAGAAATGTTTCTATAGTGATTTCAAACACAAATTTCAACAACACCTGATAATTATCCAGGTAACTAAGCCACAAACTGTGTATTGTCTAGGTAAGAAGAATGTTCTGATGAAAGTTTGAACCACTTCTTAGTCAAAAAAAAAACTTATTAAAAAAAACAAGCGTCAGTTCTATGTAATGTTCATTTAGTTAGTTGCACGCGAGGCAACGCTCGCTCCGGGATCAGCTAGTATTTAAATAAAAATATATAATCCAATATAACCTAAATAATAACACTAGTTTACAAAATAAATCAAAAGTGATGAACTTTATAATTTGACTAATGTTTCTAATGTGAAATTCTATGCAGAATTCAAAAATGCCGTCAAAAAAAACTAAAGTAGATCAGTTTTCGAGATATGGATAAAAGTTGATTTTTTAATAAATGAACAAAAACACATTCACTTAAAATGAAATATTTACAACGCGTGTGAACCAATTTCAAATATTTTGTCATCAAATGAAGCTTGAATTTAACACTGATCTTCTTAACACTGCAATCTATATAATAAAAATGAGTTGGGGTTTCCTTTGTCACGATTTAACTCGCGAGCGGAAGGACCGATCGGCGTGAAATTTTATATGCAGGGATTTTTGGGGCCGGAGAATAATCTTATGATGGTTTGAGACCCCTCCCTCCTCACTAGAAAGGGGGGCTCCCATACAAATGAAACACAAATTTCTACACAACTCGAGAACTAAACAAGCAAAAGAAACCAAATTTAGCATGTATGAGTTTTTGAAGGCAAGAAATGTTTTTATGGTAGCTTGAGAACCCTCCCCGTCATAAAAGGGGGCTCCCATACAAATAAACACAATATTCTGCATAACTCAGGAACTAATCAAGCAAACGGAACGAAATTTAGCATGTGGTGGTTTTTAAGACAAAACATGTTTCTATGTTAGTTTGAGACTCCTCTCCCATCCTAAAGAGGGGGGGGGGCTCAGATACAAATGAAATATACTATTCTGAATGACTCGAGAACTAATCAAGCAAATGGAACCAAGTTTAGTATGTGGTGGTTTTTAAAAACAAAAAACTGTTCTATGTTGATTTGAGACCCCTCTCCTTTCTGAAAGGGGGGGAACCTATTCAAATGAAACGCAAATCCTTGCATAACTCGAGAACTAATAAGAGAAATGGAACCAAATTTCGCATGTGGAAGTTTTTGAAGGAGGGAAATGTTTCTATGGTGATTTGTGACTCTTCCGTCATATGAGGAGGAAGGGGGGAGGGGGTGCTCTCAAACAAATGGAAACCAAATTTCTGCATAACTCGAGAAATAATCAAGCAAATGGAACCAAATTTGGAATGGACGAGTTTTTAAGGCATGACATGTTTTTATGGTGGTTCAAAGCCCCTCCTCCCTCTAAAAGGGGGGCTCTCATTCAAATGAAACAAATTTCAACCAAACATGAGAACTATACCTACTGCTTTGCAAATTGTGTATTCAGTGGTTTTGCAGTGGGAAAGCATCTTATCATAGTTCGAGAGCCCTCCCGCTTCTAGAAAGTGGGATCCCATTCAAATGAAAAACAAATTCCTGCATAACTCAAGAACTAATCAAGCAAATGGAACCAAAATTGGTATGGGTGAGTTTTTGAAGGCAAGAAATGTTTTTGTGGTAATTTAAGACCTCTCCTCACTTTGAAAAGGAGGGCTACCATATATACGAAACACAAGTTTAAACCAAACATGAGAACTATCCCTACCGCTATGCAAATTTGTATGCAGGGGTTTTGGGTCCGGAAAAGGATCTTATTATAGTTTGACACCTCTCCTGCCTTTTAGAAAGGGGGCTCCCATGCAAATGAAAAACTATTTTCTGCATAACTCAAGAACTAATCAAACAAATATAACCAAATATGGCATGTGGAGGTTTTGTAGGCAAGAAATGATTCTACGGTAGTTTGAGACCCCAAGCAAAAGAAACCACATTTAGCATGTGGGAGGTTTTAAAGGCAAGAAAGGTTTCTATGATGGTTTCAGATTCTTCTTCACCCTGAAGGGGGGGGGGGGCTCCTATACAAATGAAATACAATATTCTGTATAACTCGAGAACTAATCAAGCAAATTGAACCAAATCTGGCATGTGGAGGTTTTTGTAGATGAATACTGTTTCAATGCCTATTTGGGACCCCTCCCTTTTCTGAAGGGGGGGGGGGCTCCCATACAAATGAAACACAAATTGATGCATAACTCGAGAACTAATCTAGCAAATAGAATCAAATTTGGCATATGGATGTTTTTAAAGGAGAGAAATGTTTTTATGGTCATTGAGACTCTTCCGCCTTCTGAAGAGAGAGGGGGGCTCTTAAACAAATGAAACACAAATTTCTGCATAGCTCGAGAACTAATAAAGCAAATGGAATCAAATTTGGCATGTGGATTTTTTTAAAGGAGAGACATATTGCTATGGTGGTTTAAGACCACTCTGCCCTCTTAATGAGGGGGGTCCCATAGAAATGAAACGCAAATTCCTGCATAACTCGAGAACTAATAAAGCAAATGGAATCAAATTTGGGTTGTGGATTTTTCTGAAGGTCAGACATATTTCTATGGTGGTTTGAGACCCCTTTGCCCTCTGGAAGGGGGGGGGGGCTCTCATACAAATGAAACGCAATTTTCTGCATAACTCGAGAACTATTCAAGTAAATGAAAACACATTTGGCATGTGGGGGTTATTGAAAACAGGATTTTTATTTCTATTAAAATGGATTTCTGTCTGACCGATCGGAGTGAAAATATGTATGCAGGTATTTTTGGGGCTGGGGAAGGTTCTTATGATTGTTTGAGACCGCTTCCCCCTTCCGGCTCGCATACAAATGAAACACAAATTTCTGCATAGCTTGAGAACTAATCAAGCAAATGGAATCAAAAATGGTATGCGGGGTTTTTTGAATGCAAGAAATGTTTCTATGGTGAATTCAAACACAAATTTCAACCAATCCTGAGAATTATCCAGGTAACTCAGCCAAAAACTGTGTATTGTCTGGGTAAGAAGAATGTTCTGATAGAAGTTTGAACTCCTTATTACTCAAAAAAAAAAACTCATTAAAAAAAGCTCTATGTAATCTTCGTTCATTTAGTTGCAGGCGTAGCAACGCTCGCACCGGGATCAGCTAGTCTTCTATATAATAAAAATGAGTTGGGGTTTCCTTTGTCACGATTTAACTCGCGAGCGGAAGAACCGATCGGCGTGAAATTTTGTATGCAGAGATTTTTGGGGCCGGAGAATGATCTTATGATGGTTTGAGACCCCTCCCTTCACTGGAAAGGGGGGCTCCCATACAAATGAAACACAAATTTCTACACAACTCGAGAACTAATCAAGCAAAAGAAACCAAATTTAGCATGTGTGAGTTTTTGAAGGCACAAAAGGTTTTTATGGTAGCTTGAAAACCCTCCCCGTCATAAAAGGAGGGGGCTCCCATACAAAGAAAACACAATATTCTGCATAATTCGGGAACTAATCAAGCAAACGGAACGAAATTTAGCTTGTGGTGGTTTTTTAAGACAAAAAATGTTTCTATGTTGGTTTGAGACCCCTTTCCATCCTAAACAAATGAAATACACTATTCTGCATGACTCGAGAACTAATCAAGCAAATGGAACCAAATTTAGTATGTGGTGGTTTTTTAAGACAAAAAATTGTTCTATGTTGATTTGAGACCCCTCCCTTTCTGAAAGGGGGGAACCTATTCAAATGAAACGCAAATCCTTGCTTAACTCGAGAACTAATAAGAGAAATGGAACCAAATTTCGCATGTGGAAGTTTTTGAAGGAGGGAAATGTTTCTATGGTGATTTGGGACTCTTCCGTCATATGAGGAGGAAGGGGGAGGGGTGCTCTCAAAAAAATGTAACACAAATTTCTGCATAACTCGAGAAATAATCAAGCAAATGGAACCAAATTTGGAATGAACGAGTTTTTTAAGGCATGAAATGTTTTTATGGTGGTTCAAAGCCCCTCCTCCCTCTTAAAAGGGGTGCTCTCATACAAATGAAACATATTTCAACCAAACATGAGAACTATACCTACTGCTTTTCAAATTTGTATTCAGTGGTTTTTGGGTCCGGGAAAGGATCTTATTATAGTTCGAGAGCCCTCCCGCTTCTAGAAAGGGTGGGATCCCATGAAAATGAAAAACAAATTCCTGCATAACTCGAGAACTAATCAAGCAAATGGACCCAAAATTGGTATGGGTGAGTTTTTGAAGGCAAGAAATGTTTTTGTGGTAATTTAAGACCTCTCCTCACTCTGAAAAGGGAGGCTACCATACATACGAAACACAAATTTAAACCAAACATGAGAACTATCCCTACCGCAATTCAAATTTGTATGCAGGGGTTTTTGGGTCCGGGAAAGGATCTTATTATAGTTCGACACCCCTCCCGCCTTTAGAAAGGGGGGCTCTCATGCAAATGAAAAACTATTTTCTGCATAACTCAAGAACTAATCAAACAAATGGAACCAAATATGGCATGTGGAGGTTTTGTAGGGAAGAAATGTTTCTACGGTGGTTTGAGACCCCAAACAAAAGAAACCAAATATTAGCATGTGTGAGGTTTTAAAGGCAAGAAAGGTTTCTATGATGGTTTCAGAGTCCTCTTCACCCTGAAAGGAGGGGCTCCTATACAAATGAAATACAATATTCTGTATAACTCGAGAACTAATCAAGCAAATTGAACCAAATCTGGCATGTGGAGGATTTTTTAGATGAATACTGTTTCAATGGTAATTTGAAACCACTCCTTTTCTGAAGGGGGGGGGGACTCCTGTACAAATGAAACACAAATTTGATGCATAACTCGAGAACTAATCAAGAAAATGGAACCAAATTTGGCATGTGGAATTTTTTGAAGGAGAGACATATTCCTATGGTGGTTTAAGACCACTCTGCCCTCTTAATGAGGGGGGTCTCATAGAAATGAAACGCAATTTTCTGCATAACTCGAGAACTAATAAAGCAAATGGAATCAAATTTGGCATGCGGATTTTTTTGCAAATCAGACATATTTCTATGGTGGTTTGGCCCTCTGAAAGGGGGGGGGCTCTCATACAAATGAAACGCAAATTTCTGCATAACTCGAGAACTATTCAAGTAAATGATACCACATTTGGCATGTGGGGGCTATTGGAAACATGATGTTTATTTATATTAAAATGGATTTCTGTCTGACCGATCGGAGTGAAAAAATGTATGCAGGTATTTTTGGGGCTGAGGAACGTTCTTATGATTGTTTGAGACCGCTTCCCCCTTCCGGCTCGCATACAAATGAAACAAAAATTACTGCATAGCTTGAGAACTTATCAAGCAAATGGAATCAAAAATGGTATGCGGGGTTTTTTGAATGCAAGAAATGTTTCTATGGTGAATTCAAACAAAAATTTCAACCAACCGTGAGAATTATCCAGGTAACTAAGCCAAAAACTGTGTATTGTCTGGGTAAGAAGAATGTTCTGAAAGAAGTTTGAACTCCTTATTACTCAAAAAAAAACTCATTAAAAAAAGCGTCAGTTCTATGTAATGTTCATTCATTTAGTTGCAGGCGTAGCAACGCTCGCACCGGGATCAGCTAGTGTATATAATAAAAATGAGTTGGGGTTTCCTTTGTCACGATTTAACTCGCGAGCGGAGGGACCGATCAGCGTGAAATTTTGTATGCAGAGATTTTTGGGGCCGGAAAATAATCTTATGATGCTTTGAGACCCCTCCCTTCACTGGAAAGGGGGGCTCCCATACAAATGCAATACAAATTTCTACACAACTCGAGAATTAATCAAGCAAAAGAAACCAAATTTAGCATGTGTGAGTTTTTGAAGGCAAAAAAGGTTTTTATGGTAGCTTGAGAACCCTCCCCGTCATAAAAAGGGGGGCTCCCATACAAATAAAACACAATATTCTGCATAACTCGGGAACTAATCAAGCAAACGGAACGAAATTTTGCATGTGGTAGTTTTTTAAGACAAAAAATATTTCTATGTTGGTTTGAGACCCCTTCCCATCCTACAGGGGGGGGGGGGGGTGAGGTCTCTGATACAAATGAAATACACTATTCTGCATGACTCGGGAACTAATCAAGCAAATGGGACCAAATTTAGTATGTGGTGGTTTTTGAAGACAAAAAAATGTTCTATGTTGATTTGAGACCCCTCCTCTTTCTGAAAGGGGGGGGAACCTAATCAAATGAAACGCAAATCCTTGCATAACTCGAGAACTAATAAGAGAAATGGAACCAAATTTTGCATGTGGAAGTTTTTGAAGGACGGAAATGTTTCTATGGTGATTTGAGACTCTTCCGTCATATGAGGAGGAAGGGGGGAGGTGGTGCTCTCAAACAAATGGAACCCAAATTTCTGCATAACTCGAGAAATAATCAAGCAAATGGAACCAAATTTGGAATGGACGAGTTTTTTAAGGCATGAAATGTTTTTATGGTGGTTCAAAGCCCCTCCTCCTTCTAAAAAGGGGAGCTCTCATACAAATGAAACAAATTTCAACCAAACATGAGAACTATACCTATTGCTTGCAAATTTGTATTCAGTGGTTTTTGGGTCCGGGAAAGCATCTCATGATAGTTCGAGAGCCCTCCCGCCTTTAGAAAGGGATGGGAAACAATTCCTGCATAGCTCAGAACTAATCGCAAAGAACCAAAATTGGTATGGGTGATTTTTGAAGGCAAGAAATGTTTTTATGGTATATTTAAGACCTCTCCTCACTCTGAAAAGAGGGGCTACCATACATACGAAACACAAATTCAAACCAAACATGAGAACTATCCCTACCGCTATGCAAATTTGTATGCAGGGGTTTTTGGGTCCGAGAAAGGATCTTATTATAGTTCGACACCCCTCCCGCCTTTAAAAAGGGGGGCTCCCATGCAATTGGAACACTATTTTCTGCATAACTCAAGAACTAATCAAACAAATGGAAGCAAATATGGCATGTAGAGGTTTTGTAGGTAAAGTAAAGTTTCAAGTAAATGAAACCACATATGGCATGTGGGGGTTATTGGAAACAGGATTTTTATTTATATTAAAATGGATTTCTGTCTGACTGTCTGTCTGACCGATCGGAGTGAAAATATGTATGCAGGTATTTTTGGGGCTGGGGAAGGTTCTTATGATTGTTTGAGATATCACATTTCTATTGTGTTTCGTTCAAAAGTTAACAACAGCGCCGCCCTAGCGGTAAAGTTTGGAACTACCAAATTATCACCACAAGATGGAAAACTTGTTCAGATACAACTTTGTAGGCAACACCATGATTCGGAAACGTAACCCTTAGGAGTAATTAATTTCGCCTTGAAAAAAGGCTTTTCCGACCACTGTGTTCCGGCTCGCATACAAATGAAACACAAATTTCTGCATAGCTTGAGAACTAATCAACAAATGGAATCAAAAATGGTATGCGGGGTTTTTGAATGCAAGAAATGTTTCTGAACAGATGTGTGTGAAAA
>JASCZW010017558.1:0-16853 GCA_034211315.2 Aedes japonicus | reverse complement strand
GAGTTTTAAAATGTTCTTGTGAAAGATGTTATAACCACTTCATAACCGGCCATCAAAACCAGCTAAGAGCCAAATGGCCACAGCTGTAAAACTTCACTGTGATATCGTGGTTGATTTTTATTGTTCTGCTTTGTTTGATTCTCTGCTCTTTTGATTCATTTAACAGTTAATAATATCTAAGAAACAATTCCAGTGTTGCGGGATATTTTGTTTGTTTTCAAATGATATGCGCATTTAATATTATGGGGAATATTGTCACGATAAAAGCTGAAAAGGAAGGGGCCTTAGAAATAATGCGAGTTTAAAGCAACAAAAACTACATTGTAACAAATATATCCGATAAATTAATCATGAATTCCTTAAAAACTGATGGAATTGAATCAGGTTGACTAAAATAATGCCAAAACTGGTCTCCGATCTACAGTTAATTTGCATTACATTTAATAGTTGGTGTAATTATTTTTCCAAATTTCAAAATAAAACCTTTGTTAGGAGTAAAAGGAATTTTACAAGACAAAGTTTCATGATCGTTGTATATAAGCTGTGTAAGTTCTTATAAATACGACCTTCTTGGTACCTTTATAAAGCCAAATTGATTTCCAGTGGCGTTCATAAAACTTTAATAAAACATAATAAAGCAGGATGGTTTTGGCAATGTTACTTGGGCAAGTTGCCCAATATCATAGGTAGTACAAGCTCTGAACTTTTGTTAAATGGAAGACGTGCCTTCATCGGTTGCTTTTGGATAGTGATTTGTGAACAATCCTGACCTCTTAAATAAAGGGCGTGTCACATTCCAACCAGCGAAAGCTAGCCGGGCAACTGGTGCAGATAAAGAAGGAATGTTAGTCCGAGACTTAAGAGAGATGCGAAGAACTGCACGTGCTAAATAGGCAAGAGATTGTCTGATGAAGTTTGTCAGAAGCAGATAATTTTCTCATCACCATGCAAAGCGCTAGGAGTGGACGGTAATTTTATTGCTAGAACGAATAGACATGAAGAGAAAGTGTATTGATAGTTCAGTATAGGGCAACGGCAGGTTTTTGAAAATTGAAAGAAACAAGTTTGAAAACGAGCGGAAATCCCCTTGACTGGTAAAAGATTATGCAACCTATCGGGCTTTTATATTATCTATTGCTTTTATGTGGTTCTAGCGATTTGTCCCTCTCCCAATACTGCCTAACACGGGTGAGAAATTATCTGGGGTACGGGTCCAAGATCTATAAGTAATAGTATGACGAGAAGTAACAAATGTGTGAAATAGTCGGTACATGCTAAAACTAAACCCAACAGCTGGAGATTTTCAAACATGTCTTACGCTCAGTTTCAACAACTTCTATTCAATTGCACAACCAGCCGTGCTCTATCAATACTTTTACTCCTAGGGTTGCATGTTGATAATAAGAAATCAGCGATACTCTGTTGTACCAACAGGTCCCCAAACATGTATGGAATTGATGATTCGTACGGCGGTATGGGAAATCGTGGCAGTCATCAACTGGGGACCACCATGAAGCAGCAATTTGTGGTAATGAATTGCAAAAAGAGCTGTTTTCACGAGACGACAACTCGTGTAACGTCAAGGGAACGTCCATTAATGACGTCTCGCAAAAATTGAGTTTTTGCAGGTGTCGTTGAACGTTACTTGATTAGTTCTCGAGCTATGCAGAAACTTGTGTTTCATTTGTACGGGAGCCCCCTCTCTCTACCAGAGAAAAGAGGGGTCTCGAACCACAGTAGACACATTTATAGCCTTCTAAATCCTCACATGAGAAATATGATTCCATTTGCTTTATTGGTTCCCGAATTATGCAGAAATTTGAAAGAGAAGCTCCCCTTCTAGAATGAGGAGGGGTCTCGAACCACCATAAAAAAAAATTGTCTCCAGGAATAAAAAATATTGTAAAATTTGGTTCCATTTGCTTGATTGGTTCATGAGTTATGCAGAAACTTCTGCTTCATTTGTATGGGAGCAGTGCCTTGGATTTTCATAAAATATCAATGAGAAGTGAAAATGATTTTATCCCAGTGTAATGATGATGTTTACTTTCCCGGTTTTCATGGTTACCGCTGTCATTTCTATGCCAACTGAATTTTGTTTGCTGCATTGAATAAAGTCGACTCTAAGTGCGGGTCAAAAGTCTGGTGTCACTGTAGTTTTGATAATCAATTGGTTAGCGTGAATTTCATTAGACGAAATCTGAATATCATCACCCGCGATGATTTTTTTTATAGGTATGAGATTTTAAACCCTAATACGAACATGGAACAACCAAGGCCATCATTATTGTCCCATAAGAATGTTGAGCAAGAAAAACCTGGCCTGAGCTGCCCTTGCATATTTTCCGAACCCGACGGGTAATTGATATTCATTGTGGTTTATTGAATTTCATTTCTGACATTTAGAAATTCATGTTGAAATGAAACTGTTTACATAAATGAATATCGAAGCATTTTGAAAATCGAGCGTTCATTTTTCTGGTTACGTTTGTTCTCATTACGAGTTCTCATTTAATTTTCAGATGGAACTAATAGGTAGTCAATGTTATGTTGCCTGAAAATCGATGCGTTTGAACCTCACGAGCATGACTTTTATCAAGACTGTATGGCAGTCACCCCTTTCAGAAAATAGAGGGGTTTTAAACTACCATAGAAATATGCTTCCAAAAACTGTCACATGCTAAAACTAGATTTCTTTGCTTGATTAGTTCTCGAGTTATGCAGAAATATGAGTTTCATTTGTATGGGAGCACCCCGTTCAGAGAAAGAACGGGTCTCTCACAATCTTAAGAACCCAGCCCGAAAAAACCCTTCTGACAAAATTTCACGCCGATCGGTTCAGTAGTTCAGAGCCTATAAGGTTCGGACAGACAGATATTTATTTTTTATGAGAAAGGGTTCAAACTTCTATCAGAACATTTTTTTTACTCAGACAATACACAGTTTGTTGCTTAGTTACCTGGATAATTCTCAGGTTTTGTTGAAATATGTGTTTGAAATCACCATAGAAACATTTCTCGCATTCAACCCCGTTTACAAATTTTGGTATTATTTGCTTGATTAGATCTCAAGTTATGCAGAAATTTGTGTTTCATTTGTATGGGAGCCCTCCTTCCTTCCAGAAGAGGGAAGTAGTATCAAACAATCATAACAACCTTCCCCAGCTCCAAAAATCCCTGCATACATATTTTCACTCCGATCGGTCAGACAGAAATTCATTTTAATGTATATAAAAATCCTGCGTCCAATAACCCCCACATGCATAAATATGCGTTTCATTTGTATGAGAGCTCCCCCAACCTTTCAGAGGACAGAGGGGTCTCATGCCACCATAGTAATATGTCTCTCCTTCAAACAAATCGACATGCCAAATTTGATTCCATTTGCTTGAGTAGTTCTCGAGTTATACAGAATATTGTATTTCATTTGTATGAGAGCCCCCCTAAGGCACGGGCAGGGATCTGAAACCATAGAAACACTTCTTGCCTTTTAAACTTCACACATGCTAAGTTTCATTTCTTTTGCTTGATCAATTCTCGAGTTTTGTAGAAATGATTATTTCATTTGTATGGGAGCGCCTCTTTCAGAGAAGAAAGGGGTTTTTCATTACCATAAGAACCTTCCTCGGCCCCAAAAATCCCTGCATACAAACTTTCACGCCGATCGGTTCAGTAGTTTTTGAATCTATTAGATTCAGACAGACAGACAGAAATCTATTTTTAAATATATAGATAGACTAGCTGAACCCGGTGCGAGCCTTGCTACGCATGCAACTAAATTAATGAAAATTCAATAGAACCTGCTCATTTATGTTGTTTTTGTGAATGCATCTGGTTAAAATATTTTCGTTTACTAATGTAATTTCTGAAAAAAAACAAAGATTTATGTTTTTAATTAAACTTTTGGATCGGTAGTTTCTATAGGTCTTTCTTTCTGCGTAGAAGCATTTCATTGACAAAAAAATGTATCATCAAACGAAGCCGTATTCTGTCAGTTTGAATGTAATTTTCCCTTGCGTAACCTTTGATCAACTTCTTGTGCATAATGTAGCACTGAGAGTAACTCAAGCATCCCCCATTCTTGGCTAAGCAGGGGTCAAACTTCTATCAGTACATGCTTCTTACCCTAAAAATACACATTTTGAGTTTAAGTTGCATGGATAATTCTCATGTTTGGTTCCAACTTTCCGTTTGTTTGGGATTCAGATATGGGAGGGGTTCCAGACTATCATAAGAACCTTTTTCGGCCCCAAAAATCCCTCCACGCAAAATTTCACGCCGATAGGTTCAGTAGTTTTCGATTCTATAAGGTTCAGACAGACAAAAATTCATTGTTATACATATAATAGCTGCGTCCGGTGCGTGCGCTGCTACGCTTGCAACTAAATGAAGGGAAATTTAATATAACTGGCATCTTTATGGGGTTTTTTGCCTCCAAAACCCCCCATATGCCAAATTTGATTCGATTTGCTTGTTAAGTTCTCGCGTTATGAAGTAATTTGTGTCTCATTTGTATGAGAGCCTCCCTTCCTGAGAGAGTAGGGGTCTTAAACAATCATATGAACCTTCTCCAGCCCCAAAAACCCCTTCATATAAATTTTCACGTTGGTCGGTTCAGAACTTTTCGAGTCTATAAGGGTCTGACAAACAAACAAACAGACAGAAATTCATTTTTATGCATATAGAAATCTAGCCTCCAAAAACCTCCATATGCTAAAAGTGGTTTGATTTACTTGATTAGTTCTCCAGTTATGCAGAAATTTGCTTTTTATTTGTATTTCATTCCTTTCAAAATGGGGAGGGGTATTGAACTTCCATAGAAATATTTCTTGCCTCCAAAAACCTTAACATGCCAAATTTGGTTTTATTTGCTTCATTGGCTCTCAAGTTATGCTAAAAATTATGTTTCATTTTTATGGAAGTCTCTCCTTTCAGAAGGCGGAGGGGTCTCAAACCACTTTAGAAACATTTGTTTCCTTCAAAAACCTAAATTTGCCAAATTTGGTTCCATTTACTTGATTTGTTCGTGAGTTATGCATAACTATTAATTCGTGTTACATATATTTATTAGAGACCCCTCTTTCAGTGAGCGGAGGAGTCTCAAACTACAATAGAATCATTTCTTGCCTTCGAAAAACTCCACACGCCAAGTTTGGTTCCATTAACTTAAGCCATTAAACCATTAAGTTCTCGAGTTATTCAGAAATTTGTGTTTCATTTGTATGGAAGCCCCCCCCCTTTGGCCCATTCCAGATGACAGAGGAGTCTCAAACCTCTATAGATACATTTCTGGTCCTCCAAAAACCTTCAGATGTCAAATTTGGTTCCATATGCTTGATTAGTTCTCGAGTTATGCACAAATGTGTGTTTCATTTGTATGAGAGCCCCCTCTTACAGAGGGTGGAGGGGTGAAGAGTCACCTTAGAAATATTTCTTGCCTTCAAAAATCTCTACATGCCCAATTTGGTTCCATTTGATTAGTTCTCGAGATATATAGAAACTTATGTTTCATTTATATGACACCCCCCCCTCTCTAGAGAGAGAGGAGGGGTCTCATACTATCGTAGAAACAATCATTGCCTTTAAAATCCCTGCATGCCAAATTTGGTTCCATTTGCTTTATTAGATCTAGAGTTATGGAGAAATTTTAGTTTCATTTGTATGACAGCACCCCTCCTAGGAGAGGGGAGGGGTCTCAAACCACCATAGAAAAAAAAATTGTTTCAACAAAACCCCACATGCAAAATTTGGTTCCATTTGCTTGATTAGTTCTTGAGATATGCAGAAAATTCTGTTTCATTTGTATGGGGGCCTCCCTTTTTAGAGAGGGGAGGGGTCTCTGACTACCATATAAACATTTATTGCCTCCAAAAACTTCCGCATGCTTAATTTGGGTTCCTTTGCTTGATCAGTTCTCGAGTTATGCAGAAATTTGTGCTTCATTTGTATGGGAGCCTCCCTTTCCAGAGAAGGCAGGGGTCTCAAACCATCATAAGAACCTTCCCCGGCCCCAAAACCTTTTCCATACAAAATTTCACGCTGATCGGTTCAGTAGTTTTCGAGCCTATTAGGTTCAGACAGACAGACAGACAGACAGACAGACAGACAGACAGACAGACAGAAATCCATGTTTATATATATAGATTGAATGTTTGGTGTGGGTTTTTTAATGTTTCAAAAGTATTATGTAACCAATTCTTCTCTTCCTCTTCTTTAACTTTAATGTTATGGACGAGCTCTGTTCAAGGTTGTGAGTTTTCAATTGATCGACTGGCAATTTGTTCTGGCATGCCTTTAAATTCCCTAACCAACAATTTAGCGCTTATGGTTTGATGATCCATTAGCCGAGATAATTTTACCAATACAACTAATTCAAGATGATTTTAGTAATTTTACTAATTCAACCAGGTGTATGAAATTTAGAAAGACCTTTAGTTCTAATATTTCTTATTTCATTTTCAAATATTAGTTTTTGCTTCACGTTTTACCATTTCTCGAAAAGAGTATGTTTTTCTACATGGTCCGTCGTGTATTTTGTCTGTCTTGAATGTTTATTTGTTTTGCTCTGTTGCTCTTTTGCATTGAACTGACCAGCTTGTCATGCCGCAAGGGTTCAATTAGTCAAGAACCGAAGCAAAGAGTCAGTTCCATTGTGGTTACATCACATTTATTAGTTTTTAAAATATATTTTTCTACTAACTGTATTGAATAATTACCATAATAACATATGGAATACAAATGGTTCCTTTCCTTAATTAAAATCACTGTAATACCTATGAGATTCACTACAAATAATTATTGCAAAGCAATTAAAACGAGCAGCAAATTGCTATCATTACGTTTTATGTAATGTTGATGGATTTTGGCTAAAAATCCGGAGAGTGCGATGATCGATTAAAATAAGCTTTAAATTCAACACGTTTATGAATGGCATAGCCTGAATCTTTATCAGTGCTGAACACCTGTAACTTGTTTCCTGATTATGTTTACGAGATAATATTGTAACTATTTAGAGAAACGCCATTAATTAATCTGAGGAAAAATCACATATGTAATTATACGGCAGCCCTAAGTTTGCACCTTTAAACTGAAGAAATGATCCATTAAAAATTGAAATTCATTCCATAAAAAACGTATTCATGACCCATAAAACTCTGGTCAATATCCATAATAAAATGGATATGATCCATAACATTTATCAATGTGATCCGTAATTTATATAAAATTTAGCAATAAAATGTCAAAAATGTACCGTTATATATCTAGGGTATGAGCCATAGAATTGTACGGATTACCCATAAACATATAGCAAATGTTCCATAAAAGGTTCAATATCATTCCTTAAAGTTGTATAATTGATCCTTAGAATGTAACGTTTGTGAACTTAAATATATACACATGATCAATAAATTATTGATCCAATCGTCAATGATCCATGATAGTTTTGAAAAATTTACCACAAGCTTCTAAATATGGCCCATGGGAAATAAACTTTGGGCATTAAAAATAATATGTAGGATCCATAAATTATGCCAGAATTATTTCAATGTTGGGTTTTATTTTTTTTTAAATTTCGGCAACGGGGAAATCGATCCTTGACTGCGCTATTACTCAGATCTATTAACATGTCCGTTTCTTTAGCTATGCGGCTCAAACGGCTGCTATTAAAGAAGGATTGCTTTTTAGAAGATTTTCAGTTTTTCAAAGAGTTGATTTACTTTCGCGATTTCACGTTCTTTTACGACCGCAACTGCGACACATGTTTCCCAATAAATTTGTTACTGCATGTAAAGAACTAGGGAGATTTTCCAATATTAATCTCATCACTTTGCAATTCATCCTACTTGAAATTAAACAATGGACAGGCGACAGGATTAGTTAGTAATGTTTGTTGTTGTTATTAAAAGTAAGCACAAACATTATTAGAAAACAAAACCGATCCTTCAACTGCCCAATTGTTTGATTCATCGTAGGATGAATAAAGGAACAATGAGATTAATATGGGGAAAGTTATTCTACATGTCAAATTTAAGGCTTGATCAAACTGTTATATAAGATTTTTTTTATAAAATTATGCCGGGCAAACGCTTGCCGTCCAACTCGCTATCGCTCGTCGGACCTAACTACAAAAAACATCCTCCGTTTGCATTATACCGGGCAAATGCTTGAATCAGTCGTTAAATTGAAGACGATATCGGAAACATCGACCGCTTTCTACTTCCTTAATTCTTCAATCCTCAACTGCTCAGCAGGCAACATTGATATTTCTAGCATTTGGAGTACAGCATAACAAATCGTGGCTACTATGTCACATTGTACAATATAGTGTGTCTAGCAGAGGAGCTGCTTGATTTTTTTTCTGAGAACCAATGTTTGGAAAAATTGTAGTTGAGAAAATTTTCTATAAGAATAATTTGCTACGGATCATTTATATGAGTTTATAGATTATTATTATGTGGATCATAGACAATTTATTTATGGAACATTTTCAATAATTTATGAATCATGTGCACGTATTTTAGTGCACAAATGTTACATTCTGTGGATCAATTTTACAACTTTAAGGAATGATATTGAACATTTTATGGAACATTCGCTATATGTTTATGGGTAATCCGTACAATTTTACTGATCATACCCTAGATATATAACGGTACATTTTTGACATTTTATTGCTAAATTGTGTATAAATTATGGATCACATTGATAAATTTTATGGATCATAAACATTTTATTGTGGATATTGACCAGAGTTTTATGGGTCATGAATGCGTTTTTTGTGGAACGATTTTAAGTTTTTAATGTATCGTTTATTAGTTTTTATATGCAAAAGTATGTTTGCCTAATTATACCATCCCCAACACCCGTTCCCTCTTCTAATTATGTTTTTTGAATCACTGTCACGTCTTACTCCGTCTGTTACAATGTTCAAGCGACATTTGTCGTATCGTTGTAGTTTCTTTCGATTATTAAATTTCCACAAAGTTTTTTCATTAGGCCCTAATTGAGAAACTCAAACAATGGCTTTTTCCACGAATATCTCGTCATTAAAAACTCTCCTAATCAATCCACCCTGGTCATTTCGAAAAGGAACAGTTATCCCATCTGATAGAATTTAAGACTTACAAGGGTAGCTTTTGTGCCACGAAAATATACGGAGGAAGCAATTGTTTACGTTTTTCAGTTAGGCCCCAATGAAAAATGTTTGTCGATTTCTTAAATCGCATTATATACCATTTAATTGAAAGAAGTTCACTCAAAATGTTCGAGTATTGGCACACTCCGCAGGTTGGTCCACTACGGTATGGTGACGATGTCTTTAATAATGTCAGCTAATTTCTTCCGACAGCCCGTTTTAAGCTCCGTAAGTTTAGCATATTTTTTTTCGTCCAGCTAGCTGTATATTTTAGGCAAGCTGGCGTGTTGACACTCATCACCGTCCTCATTCCATTTCCGGAGGAAAAACGTTTTGGTGCATATTCGGAGGCATCAGTTACCGTTTTCTCCACGCCATCGTCGTCGTCGTCGTCGTCGTCTTCGTTATTATCTTGTTGGGTGCTCAGAAAAACGCGAAACAGAGATGAGTCAACTTAATAACTTTTCTGGGGTCATGACAGCCTGCGGCGTTTAATAAGATGCCTCCGCGCACCAATTCAAGGTTACCGGTAAGTGCGAGAGAACGTGAAAGGGGACAACTGTTGTCTACATCCTTTTCATTTTGTTATCTAAAGTGGACGGTCGTTGGGGAGAATTTTCGTAACGTTTGTGGGGGTAGAATGTAGAAGAAAATTATACAGAGAAGAAGCATTTAGCCTGAAAAGAATTTAATTTGCATTCTGAGAGACGTTTGAAGAGAGCAGAAGAAAAGTAGAACAATTAGGAAATTCGATGTGCCTGGCTATTGTCCGCTTGTAATTCTAGCAGTTAATTTGATGGCACCGGTGGTGTAGTGATAAGCGTGATTACCTCTCACCCCTGTGGGTCTTGTATCAATTCCAGACGGCACCGTTGGGATGTTTCATTGGTATCGGGCCATGCGTTCGAGGGTCGATGTAGGATCCAGATCGTCTCCCTGGCGTGCCACACCAGTCTACTAAGGACTGTTCAGCAAAGAAAGTTTTCGTGTTTCTCAACATTGGTACCTGTTAAGGGAAAATAATTATTTTCGAACAATTTCGTAAGTTTGCTTTATATAAATGAAAATCAGCATGCATATGACCGAATTCACTAGAGTTTGAATATTTATTTCTCATTTTTGTAGAACGCTCGGACTATTCTACCTTTCTCCGTAACTTTTCGTTGAGCTGCAGACCAAATTTTCTTGAAGTTGTCAACAAAACTTGCTTCTCTTCGATCTTTTTTTATGATGCCGCGTAATTATTGCCCAGTATCTTTCAAGACGACGCAGTCCAGGGTAGTTTGAGCCATTTTGGAATTTTGCGACTAAATCAACTTTTCGCCCTTTCCAACAAAGCAGAAGCGTACTGAGCCGGCCAAAACAATGGAGGATCCGTATGCTTTCGGTAGATGGGTAGAAGCCGTTATTTGATGCAATTTTTTATGTAATTTTTACCGCTCCCGTTGTGAAATAACAGAACCACCCTTATCACCACCCAAAAGATAGATCTAACTTTTAAGATAAAATCGTCCAAAGACATCATATGCCTTAAGGTAATGGTTTCTGAGTTATAGATTTTTGCCGCGATATTTTGCTATTTGCAAATAAAATTCCAAACTATGGATTTTCGAACTAGTTTATCCATGAACGCGAACTTATCTACCGAGGACATCTTTCGATGCCATGGCTAGGTCTCAGTTTTTACCAGGAAGCTTTCTGAAATTTATTATCTTGTGAAGGTTATACTCGAAAAAAAATTGTAACAAACGAAAATGATCATCAAAAATTCATTATGAGTTGGATATTTTTTAAACTATCATTTTTTTAACACATATGAACTAGAAAATGAGAAGATTAGTATTTTCCTTCTTACCAAGAACCTCCAAGAACCTTTACAGCTTATCTTGACAGATACGCGTATTTCGTCTACAATGTGCAGACTTCCTCAGTGTCGTGTACTAATACTCGACTAGTACCAAACCCCCAGATACATATTACCAACCCCCTCTCCTAAGCTTAATACCCGCACTTTGGACTTAACACTACCTACCAAATCCTGTGCAACACTTGCGTCATCAATCTTACACACTCTTATTTTTTTTTAAAATGTCTCTGTTCTCTGGAGCTTGCCTTCATAATCGCCCAGAGTTTTTTCTATTGGGCGAAGTTTCGGCGAGTTAAGCGGATTTGCCTCCTTCGGCTTTCCTTTTGCCGGTACTTTTTTTGGTCAAAAGTTGCCCCGTCGGTCTGCCGGACCGGGTGGGTGAAATATGGAAAAGCTCGCTGACGTTCACCATGGTCGACGCTCTTCGCTGGCTACCGAAGGGTACGAACCTGAACGTAGTGTACGTTCATGAGGTCCGCCACGGCAGAGGCCACCGTGTTATTACCCATATCAGCGTGGCAGAGCAGCCAGGCGTGCAGCAGCCAGCGGTCGGGTGCTCCACCCCTCCCAGCGTGGCAGAGCAGCCGAACGTGCACTGCGGTGTCGTGCTCTGCCGAGCCATGGGCCATCGGGTCCGGGACTTGTAATATTCCTTGCTCGCTATCGTTTGCCCACCAGCCCGGCAGATTCGCTAGGCGTGCACTACGGCCTAGTGGGGTGACCCGGCCATAGGCCACCGGATCAGGGACTTGTAAATTTGTTCACCCCTTCCGGCCCATCTCAGCGTTCGGCAAACTCGTTTCGTATCACGATCACCGGTTTCGCGTTATGGCACGATGTTAGATCCAGACAAAACAGAGAATCACATCTGTAGAACCGGAGGAAGGGCAGCGGGCGCTTCTGGAGGCATTCTTTTTTATATATTTGGCAGTTGATGATGTTGGTCGTTATGTATGGCTAGCTGAATTAGCGACACCCACAGATTGCCTGCCACACCAAGTACTTTTTGGCAAATTTGTGGACCTTCTTATTTAAGAATTACTCGGAAACATCCCGGCGGGACTTGCCATCGAAAAACTTTAGGCCGGGGATATGACTGGCGTCCATTTTATTGTACGTTTCGTCGTTCATTGTATGGATTTGGCTACCGTATTTTGTTTATCGGTTCGGTTAGGCACCTTTCTTTCCTTGATTGTCTGTTGAACGAACTAAGTGGAAGAATTGACCTTCTTGGCCTCGTCCCGAATGGAGTGGCTCGGGTTGCGCTCGAAGTAATCCGTCACTTTACTTTCGTTCGCGGGGTCGGTCGTATTCGCTTTCTTTTTATTCGCTTCCACTGCCAGCTCACTGAACGATTTTGCCACACAAGACACAGTCGAATTGTCAATTCCTAACTGTTTCTTGATCCACCTGTGTGGCTGGCCTGGATTTTCCACGACCAATTTATCATCAATTGTTACACATGCAATAAAATGTAGTACATTACAGAATGTGTTGCATTTTTTTAGTACAATCTATAAATATATTTATGAATTTCTGTCGGTCTGTCCTTTTGACCTTTATAAACACAGAAACTACTGAACCGATCGACGTGAAAATTGTATATGCAGGGGTTTTTAGGACCGGGAGAGGTTCTTATGATAGGTCGAGACCTTCTCTCTCTCCTTTTCTCTCTATCTCTCTCTCTCTGAAAGGGGGCTACCCCATATGGGATAATGTCGCTTGGTATAAGGTCGTTTGGCAAAAAATTGTTTTCCTAAAAGTCATTTCGCATAAGATGTTGGATAATCATTGGTCATTTGGCATAAAGTCTGTTTGGCACAATAGCCATTTGGCATAAAACAAAGAAAAAATTTAAAACAATATGGTCATTTGGCATAAATATCGGAAAACAAAAGCTGCTTCCGGTTCAGTGGGCATAATTGTTATTAGGCATAACTTCAACAATCAAAACTCAATTGAGTTTAATGGTCTTTTGGCATAGAGGCTTAAATTCTCGAAAATTTGATCATACTCTTAGCATTTGACCAATTCTATTTGACATTATGGTTTTAGCACATCACTTTCAAATTTAGAGAAAAATGATTTATTAAGCTTAGTTTTTATGTGTAGCGTAAAGAAAAGATTAACTTGAGTAATGAGAAGACTAACTAATAAAGAAATGAGACTACAACACCTTTCATATTAGCCTATATGTGACACTTATGTTTCAGTCAGTACGCATAAATTATGAGAAAACACAACTAACGTGGGGAGGGTTTTGGGAAGGGGCTACCCTATATGGTATAAGGTTGTTTGACATAAGATCATTTGTCATAAAGTCGTTTTGCAATATGTCATTTGGCAAAAGATGTTGGATAATCCATGGTCATTTGGCATAAAGACTGTTTGGCATAATGACAATTTGGCACAAAACAAAGAAAAAAATAAAAATTTTACGGTCATCAAGCATTAACACCATTTGGCATAAATATCGGAAAATTAAGGCTGCTTCAGGTTCCGTTGGGCATAAGTATAATCTATATATATAAAAATGAGTTGGGGTTTCCTTTGTCACGATTTCACTCGCGAGCGGAAATACCGATCGGCGTGAAATTTCGTATGCAGAGATTTTTGGGGCCGGAGAATAATCTTATGATGGTTTGAGACCCCTCTCTTTACTAGAAAGGGGGGCTCCCATACAAATGAAATACAAATTTCTACACAACTCGAGAACTAATCAAGCAAACGGAACGAAATTTAGCAAAACAAGGTTTTTATGGTAGCTTGAGAACTCTCCCCGTTATAAAAGGGGGGGCTCCCATACAAATAAAACACAATATTCTGCATAACACGGGAACTAATCAAGCAAACGGAACGAAATTTAGCATGTGGTGGTTTTTTAAGACAAAAAATGTTTCTATGTTGGTTTGAGACCCCTTCCCATCCTAAAGTGGGGGGGAAGGGGGGGGGCTCCAATACAAATGAAATACACTATTCTGCATGACTCGAGAACTAATCAAGCAAATGAAACCAAATTTAGTATGTGGTGGTTTTTGAAGACAAAAATTGTTCTATGTTGATTTGAGACCCCTCCCCTTTCTGAAAGGGGGGGGGGGACCTATTCAAATGAAACGCAAATCCGTGCATAACTCGAGAACTAATAAGAGAAATGGAACCAAATTTAGCATGTGGAAGTTTTTGAAGGATGGAAATGTTTCTATGGTGATTTGAGACTCTTCCGTCATATGATGAGGAAGGGGGGAGGGGGTGCTCTCAAACAAATGGAACCCAAATTTTTGCATAACTCGAGAAATAATCAAGCAAATGGAACCAAATTTGGAATGGACGAGTTTTTTAAGACATGAAATGTTTTTATTGTGGTTCAAAGCCCCTCCTCCCTCTAAAAAGGGGGGCTCTCATACAAATGAAACAAATTTCAACCAAACATGAGAGCTATAGCTACTGCTTTGCAAATGTGTATTCAGTGGTTTTTGGGTCCGGGAAAGCATCTTATGATAGTTCGAGAGCCCTCTCGCTTCTAGAAAGGGTGTGATCTCATGCAAATGAAAAACAAATTCCTGCATAACTCGAGAACTAATCAAGCAAATGGAACCAAAATTGGTATGGGTGAGTTTTTGAAGGCAAGAAATGTTTTTGTTGTAATTTAAGAGCTCTCCTCACTCTGAAAAGGGAGGCTACCATACATACGAAACACAAATTTAAACCAAACATGAGAACTATCCCTACCGCTATGCAAATTTGTATGCAGGGGTTTTTGGGTCCGGGAAAGGATCTTAAGATAGTTCAACATCCCTCCCGCCTTTAGAAAGGGGAGCTCCCATGCAAATGAAAAACTATTTTCTGCATAACTCAAGAACTAATCAAACAAATGGAACCAAATATGGCATGTGGAGGTTTTGTAGGCAAGAAATGTTTCTAGCAAAAGAAACCAAATTTAAATGTTTTTATTGTCATTGAGACTCTTGCGCCTTCTGAGAGGGGGGGGAGGTCTCTCAAACTTATGAAACACAAATTTCTGCAGAACTCGAGAACTAATAAGGCAAATGGAATCAAATTTGGCATGTGGAATTTTTTGAAGGAGAGACATATTCCTATGGTGGTTTGAGACCCCTTTGCCCTCTGAAAGGAAGGGGGGGGGGGGAGTTCTCAAACAAATGAAACGCAATTTTCTGCATATCCCGAGAACTATTCAAGTAAATGAAACCACATTTGGCATGAGGGGGTTATTGGAAACAGGAATTTTATTTATATTAAAATGGATTTTTTTCTGACTGTCTGTCTGACCGATCGGAGTGAAAATATGTATGCAAGTATTTTTGGGGCTGGGGAAGGTTCTTATGATTGTTTGAGACCGCTTCCCCCTTCCAGCTCACATACAAATGAAACACAAATTTCTGCATAGCTTGAGAACTAATCATGCAAATGGAATCACAAATGGTATGCGGGGTTTTTTGAATGCAATAAATGTTTCTATAGTGAATTCAAACACAAATTTCAACCAATCCTGAGAATTATACAGGTAACTAAGCCACAAACTGTGTATTGTCTGGGTAAGAAGAATGTTCTGATAGAAGTTTGAACTCCTTATTACTCAAAAAAAAAAACTCATTAAAAAAAAGCGTCAGTTCTATGAAATGTTCATTCATTTAGTTGAAGGCGTAGCAACGCTCGCACCGGGATCAGCTAGTTTAGTATAAATATGACATTCAAAATTAAATTTTGATAAAGGTCTTTTGCCATTGGCACTGCACAGTTATAGAAAGATTATTAAGATTAAAAATCTGTATATTAAGGTTTCTTCAGAAACATTTGGCATAATGACAGTTTGGCATAAATACTAAAACATTCGATGAATTTCTAAGCAGTTAACAAATTCCATTTGGCATTATGGTTTTGGCACATACATTTAAATATAAGAGAAAAATAAATTATTCAGTATAATAATTATATCATACATAGATTGTGAAATAATTTAAGAAACTTTTAGAGACCAGCCTTATTAAAAAAGAAGGGAGGTTGGTCTATTTGTGACAATTACGATTCAGTCAGTTTGAATGGATTATGCCAAAAATAACTAAACAATGCATAATTTTAGTCAATCCAAAAATGCACATATTAATCATCAGAGAAGAAAACAATTGATTTCCTTATTTCAATTTTAACCCTGACGCCTATAAACGCCATATTTTGAAGAACTTTAAAAAGCTTTAAAGGGTGATACGGTCAAAATTTGGTCAAGGGAAAAACGCGTGTAAATCGGTGAAATCGTTTATTTAAAAAATCAAATTAAATTTCTTTTCAAGTTCAATTAGTATAAAATTCAGGAAAAATATTCAGTTAGGCTTCCACTTTTTCAAATCCGAATTGCCGGGCCTTACGCTTGACCCCTGCCATCAGATTTTGTACAGCCACCTTGTCCACCTTCTTCGCCGCAGAAAGCCAGTTTGCCTTGAACTGCTGCTCGTCCTTAGCAGTTCTTGGTCTTCTTTAGGTTCCGCCGGACAATAGCCCAGTATTTCTCAATTGGGCGGAGCTCTGGCGTGTTGGGAGGGTTCTTGTCCTTGGGAACCACCTGCACGTTGTTGGCGGCGTACCACTCCATGGCCTTTTTACCGTAATGGCAAGATGCCAAATCCGGCCAAAACAGTACGGAACAACCGTGTTTCTTCAGGAAAGGCAGCAGACGTTTATTCAAACACTCTTTCACGTAAATTTCTTGGTTGACAGTCCCGGAAGCTATGAAAATGCTGCTTTTCAAGCCACAGGTACAGATGGCTTGCCAAACCAGATATTTAGATTTTTTATTTGGCGAGTGGAGGATTTAAAGGCAAGGTTTTTTTCTATGGTG
>JASCZW010017557.1:0-16865 GCA_034211315.2 Aedes japonicus | reverse complement strand
TCGCGATGATAAACAAAATACGACGGCCAAAGCGCGATCCCGGAGGCTGTACACGACGATGCTGACGAAGTTTGACTGCGTGGTAATGGACGACGAAACCTACGTCAAAGCCGACTACAAGCAGCTTCCGGGATAGGAGTTTTATACGGCAAAAGGAAGGGGAAAGGTAGAAGATATTTTCAAGCACACGAAACTGTCAAAGTTCGCAAAGAAATATCTGGTTTGGCAAGCCATCTGTACCTGTGGCTTGAAAAAGCAGCATTTTCATAGCTTCCGGGACTGTCAACCAAGAAATTTACGTGAAAGAGTGTTTGAATAAACGTCTGCTGCCTTTCCTGAAGAAACACGGTTGTTCCGTACTGTTTTGCCGGATTTGGCATCTTGCCATTACGGTAAAAAGGCAATGGAGTGGTACGCCGCCAACAACGTGCAGGTGGTTCCCAAGGACAAGAACCCTCCCAACACGCCAGAGCTCCGCCCAATTGAGAAATACTGGGTTATTGTCAAGCGGAACCTAAAGAAGACCAAAAAACTGCTAAGGACGAGCAGCAGTTCAAGGCAAACTGGCTTTCTGCGGCGAAGAAGGTGGACAAGGTGGCTGTACAAAATCTGATGGCAGGGGTCAAGCGTAAGGCCCGGCAATTCGGATTTGGAAAAGCGGAAGCCTAACTGAATATTTTTCCTGAATTTTATACTAATTGAACTTGAAAAGAAATTTAATTTGATTTTTTAAATAAACGATTTCACCGATTTACACGCGTTTTCCCTTGACCAAATTTTGACCGTATCACCCTTTAATAACGCATGAAATCTTCGTCAAATATTGGCAGTACAAACGTCGAGCCCATGATTTTGATGCTTAGTTCTGTTTTTCGTTGTGATTTGGAACTGTTTTTACTTTATACGACTTAAATCCCAAACGTTGTTTTGATTTTTGGAAAAAAAACAGGCGACATCCTTATTTTACGAGCCACCGTTCGAACGGAGAGATTTGAGTTTTTCGTTAATATCCTTTTCATCTTTCGGTCCATGACAGGATCAGCGCGGCCAATGTTTTTGTCACATCTCGGTTTCCTCTCCACCGTCAAACGTTCCGAAAATGATTTGAGCACATCGTAAACAGTGGATTTAGGCAAATGCAATGTTTTTGCAAGGTCTCGTATTGACAAGTCAGGATTTGCCGTGCGCCCGTATAAAATTCGCTCGCGCACTTGTTTTTCGTTCGTCGCCATCTTGAATACTAAATATGAAATGTAAACATCAATCATAATCTTTTGCATCATAGACTCTCAGCTATATCACAGTGAAATTTTTCATTCCTACGTGCAATATTTCAAAGATTACAATAATTTGAAGGTGTCCGGATTAATGTGGATACAGATTTTGTTGGGTTTACCGAAAGACTACTCTGAACAATTAATATACAGTGTGTTTTTTATTGATCATTTAGTTGAATTTCTTACTTCAAAAGCTTATTTAACCTTCTAAAGCACTATTCTATTCGCAATATTCACAGGTAAAACTTCATCCTCCCCGTGCCCATGCCGATGACCACAATCACGATGAAGCTCGAAGATATTAAGCCGCTTTACACGATTATTTAATAAGCACAAGGATACGCAAAAACGAAACAAATCAAACACTCATTGGTGAACCGATTACGTATTAGGAAGTTATCAAAACACAACAATTGTTACCATCTCTAGATGCATTGCATTTAATTACTTCCTTCGAGCCTGACGTTGAATAACCAAACAACTTTATCAACTTTCGCAGTCCGACTTACTTCATTATACCCCGCATTTCGATTTCGGTAGCCAAATAAAGCGAATATCTACTATTACGGTCTCTTAAGTAACGCCTCCTGCACCTCAAAGAACCGAGGGTTTCCGTTCCTTTCAGAAGCTATACCAATGTCTGTGTGTTTTTACCAATCAATTCCGATCGCTGCGGTCTATAATTTCCCAATCAATCACCTTGTAATCGAATTAATTTAACCCCAAAGCATCAAGATCTAAATTAAAACATTAGTCTACCGGCATCGTTTTTCCTTTGGTGCATTGTTATGTTTAATCAGGCTCACTTTCATATAAGGGTTATCTAAAGTACGTGACGATAATGGAAATATTGCCAATGCCGGGCTCCGAAATGGTTAATGGACCGGGCTGGGCACTCATCTCATTTAAGGGATAGCAGTTCGCGTTATCAGTAAGTCTGCGATCGAACGGGTAATACCATAGCGTGGCAGACAGCAGACAGAAAGGGGCATGTCACATTCGGATCACAACTGGACCCTCTAGCTTGAAGACGAACAAATAGGATTTCGTGGTTGGATGGTTGGGGTGTTCAGAATAGTTTCTCAAAGATGTTAGATTTCAAATGTTGATTGCTCATCTTATAAGTGATTCTTAGGCAAACGAGAAAACTCACGTCAAATGGAGAGGTGAAAAAATTTGAACATCTCTCAAAGGGCCCGATTGACAGTCTTCTCGAATAGTCATCGTCGAGCATGGACGAAAAGCGAAATTGAAAAAAATCTCAAGTCGCGGCGAAAGGTGATCATCATCCTACCGTGATCGCACAACAAGGCGGCGCAAGGCAGAACACATAAAGAGATGATAATAAAAATGAACGCAAAAAAGGACAAGCCAGCAACCGTATCTCTACAGGGCCATAATTATATGATTAAAACTATAAGAATTACGGAAAACAAATTATTGTATTGTATATTATTATATATGATAACAATTATATAATGAAACTTTGATTAAAAATAATCTGATCAAACTGAAGACAGGAAAGGACAGAAAAAATGAACTCAGAACCTAAACTCAGTGCATTGGGGCGCTATCCGGACTACGTGATATATAAGGTTTGGTCAGGTAATGAAGTCATTAAACATCGGACCGTACAGTCTAAAGATCCGAACGAAATATGAAAGCCCCAAAACCCGAATTTTAGAGCGAGAGAATTAATTTATTAATCATCAATCAATATTTGCAATCAGGTACAGCTTATCAGAACAGCAGGTAAATAATTATACGGACTTTGGACAAGTACGGCATTTATAAAGGAAGATTGCGATCCTAAATTTGAAACATTAAACAGAAGGCGTTTCATTAAACCACAACTAGGCTGTAGCGATACTGCAGCAGCTAAAATTCAATGCAATGAAGAACGAAGAGTGAAGTTTTCAGAAAACTTGTCTAAATACAGGAATATCGACACCCCTGAAAAGGGTATGAGCACGGAGGGTTCTACATAGGTACATAGAAAAAAAATCAGCTAAACATTTGTAGCACAACAGAGAGCATATAGGCGTAACTGCTTATATATATTCTGCTAACGAAAGTATATATATTATGTGAATATTAAATGTTTTTACAGAAATCCCCAACAACATTGTCCTTCTATCCGAAATTTTCCATCAACGATGTTTAACAACCCGGTTGGTTTGGAGTTACCTGCTTTGTTATCTACATTCAGTATGCCATGATAAAATGCAAGCCACCGTAGCAATTTCTCCTCCTAGCAGGGGTTCTCCAGCATTACCCCATTGAGCCGTGTCGTCGTCCTTCGTTCCATCCCACACAGTTCCTCACAAGAAGCTCGTTTATTCACACGTTGTTATTTTCGGGCTCGGCTCCGTTCTGTGTTCACAGTCATGTAAATAATAATCGCCACCAGCAGCCACCTTGCGCCATCAGGGCAACACGTTTCGATCGAGGGCCTCCTGGTGCGATCTTGGAAAACGGCCTCACACTGGGCTGGTACTGGAACCGAAAAAATCAGGTTGATGTCTTGTCAAGAAAGGATTAAGTTGGATTAATCATAGCTTCAGAACGCGATGTGAAATCGATCAACAGATCAACAAACCAACACACTCGATCACAGCTGTCTCCGTCTTGATAAAGATTCAAGAAGCTGAAAAAATCATTTCTGAATAATGAAGTAATTCACCACCGCTTGCCCGGTCGTGGTGTACAGATGATCTTCATTTTGGTTATTTAATTTTAGGTTTGGCTCACGAGATTTTCGTATGTAGTATTTTTTGCCAGTACAAATTCGGGTTGCAATATTATGTTATTTGTTTAAAAACAGCAGTACCCCATCCGATAATGAGCTCATTTCCTAATACCAGCTGACCAAAATCGTTAAGTTAAAGACTTAAAGAAATTGAAACCACATGTTGATACTTAGTGTTTCTTTCAATGAAAGGATTTTAAACCCTGTAATTTTCACCCATTGACTCCTGTTGCTGTGCTGAATGATGGAAGACCGGAATAAAAAACTTTCACACGATTTGCCGACCGAGTCCCCATACTTCCACTTCTTCCATACACTCGGGAGCAACAAAAGAAACCTCTGTCATCTGGCTGTTGTTGTGGTTTTCATGTTTTTTTTTGTTGTAGTGCCAAAATTACCAAAAAATCTGAGCTGTTTTCTTCGCTGTAAAACATTGACGTAATTATAAAGGGATTGTTTTCCTCACTTGGAGTATTGGTGAAAAAAAATGGTACAATCTGTGCAGTTGGCTTTTTGGTTATTTTATTGATTGACAAAGATCAGTGTTGCCGTCGTTTAGATGGAGATGTTTTGAGGGCCAAGAAAATTTGGATCGAAGGTCTCATTTTTCACAAACTTTCCTTTTAAGGCTTGCTCGCGACAAAATCTGGACAGATTAAATTTGGAATAAAACAAATTTGCTGCTTGTTCAATCCGATGCATTTGTTATTAATTTAATTAACGAAATCTTGAATGTACTCCAGGCATTAGGGACTGTGTTTGTTGTTTATATTGAGAGAGTTTTCTCTTCACGAGACTCTCTTCACGAGAGCCCAATATCGCTCGATTGGTCGCAACTCCGGGCAGTTTGGTGGATTCGCCTCTTTCGGTACAATATGGACTCCATTCGCTTTATGTCATTGCAAAACATCTTTGGCGTTGTGACAAGATATCAAATCAGGCCAGAATAGCGAGGGAGCATCATGGCTGTGTAGGCATTTTCAACAATCGCTTCTTTAGGCATTCTTCACGGTATATTTCCTTGTTTACCGTTCCGGTTGTGATGAAGTTTGGCTTGCCTGCCAAACAATATATTTTTGGGAAACTTGGCCTTTTTCATCGTCTTGAAATGCTCCTTTACGTTGTTTCGTTGCATGTTATTCCAGGAAGCTGCTCAAAGTCTTCCAGTACATAAGTTTCATCGTCCATGATCACACAGGAAAACTTCATCAAATATTCGCGATATAACTTGCGAGCCCGGATTTTAGTCGTCACATTCTGATTATCGTTACGATTCGATACAATTTTCACCTTGAACGACTTCATAACCTGCCGATGCTTGGAAGTATGCACGAAAGTTGGGGACATTTTTATTTTTCTAACCACAGTACTGACCGAAAGGTCTGATCTCTTTTGAAATATTTGCTTCACCTTCGCGTCCTTCTGGTGGTTCCTGAGATCCGTTTTTGTTCCACTCCCAGCCTTTCTGGCTGTTGTCAAATGTGCATCGAAAGATTTAAGAACGTTATGAACAGCGCTTGTAGGAACTAAGCTTTTTTTGCCAGTTTTCTTACTGACAGATCCGGATTTTCATTGTGAACGCACACAATGCTCTTCTTTCGACGAAATCTTCTTTTTAAAAGTTTGAAGTATCACCAAAAATTGATTTTACACAATGAACAGACATACGTTCATCAGCCTGCGAAATATTTTATGCGTTGATGAAGTATTTCCAGAGTTATACGTATTTAGGGTTTCTAGATTTTGTCACGAACAAGCCTTATGCATCAAGTTTTCACAGCATACCCGTATATAGCACTGAGCCATTGTACTTCCATTTGTTAATCTTATTGCCCAAATTCAGTGGCTAACGGTTGTTAACATACCTTACCTTACCACTCAGACCGAGGCCTGGGTGGAATCTACTGTGTAAAGCCATTTTGCCAGCCTCACAGTTTGTGGAGGGGCGGCAGGTCGCTTTCCACTTGATCGATTTTCTGTGCCTTTTGCGCAACCGCTTTCAATATCATATGCAGTACCTTCCGTTTAAATACACCAAGGGAGTATAGTCCATGATTTGTGGCCGTAGAGGACTACCGACGACCGACGGCTAATAGAATTTGTAACTGCCTAGTAGTTGGTGCTCTGCAGCGTGGATAGCACGATAACTTCCTAATAAACTCTTTGTCGAGTGGTTCACCGCCGTATTTTAGTATCCCACATGGTAGTTGATCAACTCCAATAGCATTATTGTTTTACAACCAACCAATTTTCACCTCGATTTCCTGGAATTGGAAACCTGTTATCTTCCGCATTGTTAGATCGTTTAAGCGTAGTCCTACCTTCGTTTATCGTATCTCCGCCATTAAGCTGCTTGTCAATGTACTGCTTCCAGTTTTTGATCACCTCGCAGATCAGATGGTTTGCTTCCACGTCTCACCACTCATCGGCTTGTGGCACGTAGCTTTTGCACGAGCTATTCAACTTCTCATAGAATTTTTTCTTATTGTTGTTTCGTATTTACGTGACTTTCTGCCTGAGCATGGTTCATCATGCCAAGGAGACGACTTAGGCCAAACCCATCAATACATGGGCCGGGACCACTGGCTTTTCTTCCCTTCCGAAGGAAGACGTGATCATATATTTTTCGTCTCAGAAAATCCCAACAGAGCTGACTGGAATGATACCAGACCGACTAGGGTGATCGGCAACACGCTTACCACAACACCACTTGTGCCGTCTTCTCATAGAATATCCGATGTCGTTGACCAGCTGGCTTTGTGGATGTCTTTACTAAACAGTGGGAAGCTGTAAAGTTTGCACATCGTTGGCCGTTGCGGTACAATGCGGTCCAATAACTGGTCTATATATTGCCTCTCGTCTTGCCTGGGCGTTCTTTTATAGACTGGAACGCGCAAAATCCTTTTGACAAAAAATCTTTTATTGCTGTCTAAATTCATAATACAAAAATATTTTATTTATTTGGTACTTTCACTTTTATTTTTCATGTGGAACTTTCACTCTTGATTGATGGTTCCCGTAGTGTAGAAAATGCCGCTTTTTATACCACACGTGCATATGACCTGCCAGACGAGGATTTTTTTTCGGGAACTGCGGTGCGGTATAAACTCCTGTCCCGGAAGCTGCTTGAAATCCGCCGTCACATAAGTTTGGTCGTTCATGACGACACAGTCGAACTTTATGAGCATATTCGTATACAACTTTCGGGGCCGCTGCTTTGTCGACGTGTTTTGTTTGTAACCTCGCTTCGCCACCTTGACCTTCTTAAACGTCAAAAAACCGACTCGTTTCTTAGCCCGCTGTACAGTAGTACAGGAGATAATGAGCTTGACAGCGACGTCCCGGATGGAGAGGTTAGGATTCCGATTTTATTTCTCCGCCACTTTCTTCTTCGTCGTTGCCACGCCTGGATTACGATTGCTGCCGCTTCCAGGCTTCCTGGCGGTCGACAGACACTCCCCGAACACTTTTAAAACGTTTGTCATGGTCGATTTGGCCACGTCCAGCAGTTTTGCCAACTTGGCGTGCGAGAACGTCAGATGCTTTTTCTGCGCGAGCAAAATTTTGGCATGCTGCTCCTCTTGCTTGGACGTCATTTTGAAAACTGGAGAGCAAATCGTGAAAACTCATCATAGCAACCATAGTATATACACTCAACTTTCAAATGCAGCATTTCAGGTTTTTTTTTAAATATATTTTTAACAGAAATACGCCAATTTGAAGTTGCCCAATATTTGCGCGTTCCAGACTTCAATGATTTTAATGTCCCGTTGTAGGCAGCCGTCGTACACTTATTCCAATGTTGCCTATTGCAATGCATGTTGATAATGTTATAGTAGAAGTGGCCCTTGATTATCATATTCTTGCATTGATCGGAAGCCATCCAGTCACGTTGGCGCATGTTATCCATCATGTTGGTCCCCAGATAGTTGGTAATGCCACAGCTCTGGTAGAAAGAAGTGACTCAAAGTTCGCTTTTCCATACCTTCTGTTATGTACAGCAAATTTCCTGCACAGCTACGGCTAGGAAGTTGCGTGGTTGAAGATCATCGTAGATTATCCTATCGCAACCTGGGAGGCAGAGCGCCTTTGCCTTGGTCTTTGCTGATTGTTCCTATTGTGTTATTTGCAATTTTTGTTTAGGGTTGGCTTCACAGCACTGTTTAGAGTTCCACGATGACACGAGGACTAAGTTCAGCCATCCCTAACATGTAGAATAGACTGCTTTGATCTGGAGAACAGAAACTCATATAAGCTGCACCTTTCGTAAAATGCAGCCTTCCCTCTCTTGTCAGCATACGATCAAGGTCTCATCGGGTTTGGTTACACGATCTTACCTATGGTTACTCGTAGCCGAGTCGACACCACTGGAAGATAGGGATAGGAGTAACTGGGCACGAGGCCTCGAACCACAAGAGTCTAACTAATTATTCATTCCTTTGTTTTCGTTTAGAATGAATTGCGTAGCGATTGGATTAATTTAGGATCATGCATCCAATATGTGAGTTTTTGTTTTTGTTTCATCTTCCTAGTAATCCATTATGTTATGTTCAAATCTTACAAGGCTTACTAATATTTGATATTAAGAAGACTATGCACAGGGGTGCGAAAGTTTCAAATTTACATACTTTTGATTCATACTTGGCCACAGAAGCTGTACGGTACCTTTCGATGTCTGCACTATATTAATTTTTTTTTTTAAATTCATTCAGGGAGTTCCAGACGACTCAGCGGTAGCCCACCGATCTAGTGTATGCAACAAAGGTTGAAAAGTGAAAAAATGTGAATCTGTTCAAGCGTCGATAACACTTTTAAATCCGCTTTTAGATCCATCAGGTTTGTCGAAAATACGATAAAACGTGCTGGCTTTCCTATCACGAAGTCACCAAACCGGAACAACAGCCAAAACCCACGCCATTAGGCCAAAAAGTTGAATCTGTCCAAGTATTTCTTTCAGAGATCCAGGAGGGACTGCATACGTACAAAGTGCATAAGGCCTCAGATCGTGACAAACGGCAAAATACGGTGGGAAAGTCACGGGCCTGAAAACTGTACACCCGGACGCAGAGGCTCACGTGAAGGTGGACTTCCAGCAGCTTCCGGGGCTACTGTTCTTCACCGCTCAGCCACAACCACAAGTTTGATGTTCCAGAAGAAGTAAGGAAGCAGAAACTTCCGAATTCTTGCCAAGAAATAAATGATTTGGCAAGCGATCTGCACATGTGGTAAACTGAGTTTGCCGTTCGTGACTACCAGGACTGTAAACAGGGAGATCAACCTTAAGGAGTGTCTACAGAAGCATCTGCTTCCTCTGTTGGAGTAACACGACGGCTCTATGGTCTTTTGGCTGGATCTAGCTTCGTGCCACTATTCAAATATGTTCTGGAGTGGCACAAAACTAACGGGGTGCTAGTTGTGGGACACCCTTTATGCGGGTCTGCTGTTGCCGCTTTCATCTCTAACAGTCCACGTTCCACCGGTCTCTTGCTGCAGTATTACTGCCGCGATGCGTTCTTCTCCTCTAAAACCTCCCTACACTCCTTTTCGAACCAATCGATTCCATGAGTTCCGGTTCACATACCCGATCGTTTTCGCAGCGTTTTGGCTGCTTTTATATTAGTCCAGAAGTCCTCAGGAGTGGCTTCTTCGAGCTCACCCTCATTCGGTAACTCTGCTTCGAAACTCTGGACGAAGGCTGGGCGACATTCGGTTGCTCCAGTCGATCGAGAGTGCACGGATAGATTTGGTAAATGTTAGCGCAACAATAGATTCTGACGTCGATTATGTCGAAGAAGTGTCGTCCTTCAATCAAATCGTGGTCAATCTGCGATTCTGTCTACTGCGGTGAACTCCAGGTTCACACATACTGAACGCTGTGCTTGAAATAAGTTCTCGAATGGCCATATTCTTGAAGGCGGCTAATTTAGTAAGTCTTAGGCCGTTGGAGGTTGTCTGGTGAGGCGCACTGAACGTTACACTAGTCGGTCTAAACGTCTCCTATGATGATCTTGACGTTATGACTTGGGTAGTGATCGTATTCACGTTCTAGCTGCGTGTAATAAGCATCCTTATTATTGTCAGTGTTTCTGGCGTGTGGACTAAGCACGTTGATAAATTTGAAGAGCCGATCCTAGATCCTCAATTTACACATTCCGCATTTCGTCCATCGTCCATCCACTTTAAAAGCTGTTCCCAGCCCATAGCGCAGATAGATGGTATGATTACCTCTAAATGTAGGCACTATATATAGCGCTACGATGTCGAACTCCTTCAGTGCATCGTGCTAAGGGATCTGTAATTCTACGACCGAGTTGCCAATAGCTAGGCCTGTTTCGTCGTTGTGGTCTCCGTCAATGAAAGATTTGAAGAGAAAGTGTACGGCAGGTTGTGAAAATTGAATAGAAGTATTGAAAATTGAGGCCTGTCAAGGTGGCGGATTCGTACCTGCTTTGACCTTCCCCGCATTGGGGATGTAAGGCAAAGGAATGCGTGCTTGGTTCGAGTATTGCTTTAGCCAAGCCTTCCACTCAATTTTGAATACTTCTGTTCAATTTTCAAAACCTGCTGTACACTGACGGAACTTTCAACACTTTCTCTTCATATCTTTCATTTCTAGCATTACTGTCCACTCTTGAGGCCTCATGGTGATTAGTGAACTTCTCCTTCTACATCATAATCGTTACTCGGAGTATACAAACATAACAATTATAGTAGATATTTTATTAATCATTTTGTTTATGCGTTGATTTTTTTTAGGATTGTAAAACATTTATTATTACTATTAGCTCATTCTTCTCTTAGCATCTATTAATGGAGAATATTTGCTTTATCAACCAGGCACCCGAAGGTTTCCTCAACATGACATCATCTACAATAATAATAATATCACCAGCACCGTTCTGCCAACACTGACAGATGATCAAGTTTGAATCCCGCACCAACCAGCAGCATCAGTTTAAAATTATCATTCCAGCAGACTGTCCCCAGTGCCAGCAGTGGTGACTGAGGTAAAAGTCAATTGAAATTGCCGAACGAAATTGGGGAACAGATTTTTGATTTATTGCAATGTATGTTGCACTGCTGCTACATGACCGCATCCCCCTCACCTTTCCCTCTGTCGGTAGCATATAAGCGCACCGATTGCATTGAACGGTTATTTTCGGAACGTATCTTTTTGATTTTTGCAGCAAATACTCTCACGATTGCCGACGACAGACGAAGATGAGATTCGAGGGATCGATAAACATCTGCCGTCCCCACTTTACTGTACCAATCTGCGGTGACCGTGTGGATGTTGTGTTTCACACAGATGTGATGAATTTTGTCATGTTTTGCGAAGAAATTTGTGTAATTAGTCGGTTTTCTGATTTCTCTGCCAAACTTGTAAGTCATGGCGTGCATTGACCTGGATTGTGTAATGATTATATGGTATGGTTGGTAACAATGTCCTGGTGAGATGTATTGATATTTCTAATTTGATCACATAGGAGCCTTTGTTCAGTTGCTTTGCTTTTCTTGAATGTTACACTACACACATTTACACAATCAATTTATACTATCCATACACAAACCATGATGCGGGCAAAACCGATGATTGCGGTGATGTATTGATCGCCAAATTGCAAAAAAATGACTTGAAAACAAATGTTGATTGGAAAAGGACTGCTCGACAGGTGATTGAGATGCAGGTTAGTGAAAAAAATCCATCATTAACAAGAAGTTTATGACACGGAATTTGTTTTTTTTCTCGATTCTGTGGTGATCAGCCGATTGTCGCAGTCTTTCACGGCGTCAAGTTTTTTTTTATGTTTCGGCAATTACGTATTCTGGCGATCGTTAAACAGCTATATTATTTGCATTTCGAGTGGAATTGAGTTGTGTATTTTGCTGAAATACGATACGGACCAGAAAATGGTATACCATAAAACAGATTAACGGTAGGCATTACTTGAAACTCATCCCACCGGAAGTCATTACATTAATGTAAGAAGTACTGGTTGGCGCAGTCAGAAAAATATCATACCTTTGGCTGAAATTAGTAGGCTAAAACGAGTTAAAAAAAGTTGTAGTTGGAAATCACCGAAAATTTGCGCTCAAACTTTTCAAACTATCCGTAGCAATCACGAGTAAATTGCTCATTTGAAAAACTAATTTCGGATAGGTTTCTTTCTTCTGCAGACTTTAAGGGCTGGAGGAAAATCGACTTAAGTTGTTGTTGATGTTTTTTATTAATGACATTTCACATCCATCGGATGTGAATGTCAGTTTCAGTTGAGCACAGTTTAGTAGAATGTACAATATGAGGTGAGCAGTGTTGTTTACGACAAATATGAATCAATTTCATTTTTTCCCCTTTGGTTGGGCTTCTCCAAATGTTTCACCTTGGTTGGCACTTTCTCCCGTTTTTTCTTCTACAATTTTCACATATTCTTCAAACAATTGCAATACCTTCCTCCTTATGGCTTTCATCAGGTTCTTTTGTTTTATCTCTAACTTCATTTGCGACAAATTTGGCTTCGTTTCTTTCTATTTTTCTTAAACATGTTCTGGTTCTTCTCCATCATCTTCTTCTCCATCATTTTTTTTTTTCGTTTTCTCCCTTTGCTCCACCTTTCTTTCCGTCATACTGTTCTTAATTTTTTTGTTTTTCAATTTCTTCCTTTCCATCATCTTTTTCTAAGTTATCTTCTTCTGTGCCATCTTCTTCTCCGGTGTCTTCATTTTCTCTCCGCCATCTTCTTCTGCATCATCTTCATCGCCGTCATGATTTCCTTTGTTTTCCTGCTTTTTGTCATCCTCCGTTTCGTCCTGCTCTTCTTTGTTTTTTTTTCCTTTTCATTATCTTGCTCCCCATCATATTCTTTTTCAATTCGTCAATGGGCTATCGCGCGAAACGTCGATAAGTACTCTTCGGAACACGGCGCGAAGATTGCGTAACCGAACTACGAACAACGAAAGCGAAGAGTACTCAGACCAATGGATCCTCAAGTTTGCGCGAAAAGTTTGTCCAGATTCTGTGCCGGCACGGATGATTCCTCGCGAAACCGAAAACTCGATAGATGAGATCAGCCAACCCTTTTCAATGGTAGAGTTCTCTCTCGCACTTTTTTCGTGTGGCAATACGGCTCCAGGGGCTGATAGTATCAAGTTCAACTTGCTTAAGAACCTCCCAGACGTCGCTAAGAGGCGCATGTTGAACTTGTTCAATCAGTTTCTGGAACTAAACATTGTACCGGATGATTGGAGATTGGTGAGAGTTATTGCCATTCAAAAACCTGGTAAGCCCGAGTCCGACCACAACTCCTATCGACCCATCGCGATGTTATCTTGTATTCGAAAGTTGTTGGAGAAAATGATCCTTTTCCGCCTGGACAAATGGTTTGAGACGAATAACCTGCTTTCAGATACTCAATATGGTTTCCGTAGGGGTAAGGGAACGAACGACTGTCTCGCGTTGCTTTCCACAGATATTCAGTTAGGTTTTGCTAAAAAATAGCAAATGGCTTCTGTATTCTTGGACATAAAGGTGGCTTTTGATTCAGTATCTATTGAAGTTCTTTCAGATAAACTCCACGCTTGTGGTTTTCCACCATTAATGAATATTTTTTTGTACAATTTGCTGTCAAAGAAACATATGAGCTTCTCTCATGGAACCTCTACAGTTTTCCGATTTAGCTACATGGGTCTCCTCCAGGGATCATGTTTAAGCCCCCTTTTGTATAATGTTTATGTCAAAGACATTGACGGTTGTCTAAGTGACAACTGTACTTTGAGACAACTTGCAGATGACGGTGTAGTGTCTGTCACGGGACCCAATGGGGTCGATCTGGAAGGACCCTTACAGGATACCTTGGACAATTTGTCTACTTGGGCTTTAGAGCTAGGTATCGAATTCTCTACGGAGAAAACTGAGTTGGTAGTTTTTTCTAGGAAGCATAACCCAGCAAAACCGAAGCTTCAAATTTGGGGAAAGGCGATAACTCATTCTATGTCCTTTAAATATCTTGGGGTCTGGTTCGATTCAAAGTGCACCTGGAGATCCCATATTGAGTATGTAAAGCGAAAGTGCCAGCCAAGGATCAACTTTCTCTGCACAATTACCGGGACCTTGTGGGGAGCGTATCCGCAAGATCTCCTAACGTTGTCCCGGACAACGATTTTGTCGATTATAGAATACAGTAGTTTTTGTTTTCAGTCAGCGGATCGGTCGCACATCATCAAACTGGAACGTATTCAGCATCGGTGTCTTTGTATCGCGTTAGGTTGCATGCACTCGGGTCACACCATGAGCATGTTGTCACTCTCGGCATGTTGCCACTCTTGGATCGGGTTTCAGAGTTATCTCTCCGGCTCCTCACCAGGTGTGTGAAGTTATGAACCCTCAGGTAATCGAAAGCTTTGAGAAGCTCCTTGAGTTAAATCCTCAAACTCGCTTCATGACCTTGTACCATTTGTACATAACACAGGATGTCAGCCCTTCGCCGAATATTCCCAATCGTGTTTGCTTCTCCGACTTCGGCAGTTCGGTTCATTTTGATTTATTGCTATGATTGCTCCTGTGATATTTGCTGCAAAGTTTGGCCAAGTTGATTCCACTAAATCGTTCTTCACTGACGGATCTTTGATAGAGGCGTCAGCAGGCTTTGGTATATTTAATGAAATTTATAGCGCCAATCGTAAACTTTAAGCTCCTTGTTCCGTATATGTCACTGAATTAGCGGCAATACTTTACGCTAGAAATTGTAGCCTCATTAACACCGGATCAGTACTTTATTTTCACGGATAGTCTCAGTTCTATAGAGGCTATTCGCTCATTGAGGCCGGTAAAGCACTCCTCATATCTTCTCATGAAAATACAGGAGCTTCTAAGTGCTTTATCTTCGCGTTATTTTATCATCACCTTTGAATGGGTCTTTTCTCATTGTTCAATTCAGAGCAATGAGAAAGCGGACTCGCTTGCAAAGGTGGGCGCTATTGAAGGCGATATTTATGATCGTCACATCGTCTTCAACGATTTTTTTCCTATTTTTCGTCAACAGTCACTCGTCAGCTGACAGTATAAATGGAATAAATGAGATTTGGGGCGATGGCAATATTCTATCATCCCAAAAGTGTCGAAGAAATCATGGTTTTGGGGTATGGATGTTGGCGAGACCAATAATTATTCTATGAACGCTCATTTATACCGTGTTCGGCTTAGTGACAGCAATCTATGTGAATGTGGACAAGGTTATCAGGACGCAGATCACATTGTTTGGTCAAGTGCTGAGCATCGTGGAGTCAGATCTGAGCTTTATGATACCCTTCGGGCTCGAGGTAGACAACCAAATGTACCGGTTCGAGATATTTTGGCTCTGCGTGACCTGGAGTTTGTGAAACTCATTTATGTGTTTTTGACTAACATTAGCCTTAGGTTTTAGTTCGTTTAACCTGTATGTTTACTTTAAGTTTTTTTTATTATCTGCGTTTGTGTGTGTGTGTGTTGTATAGTTTTATGTTATTTGACAATTTAGAATTTAGAATGAATGTGTTACGTAAACCATATTTTAAATTCCCACCCATCATCCCATCCGTTAAATTGTTAGTCATATTAACCTCGAGACGGCCGCGAGTAATCGGTTCTTTCCCCCTAACGTTAGTTTTAAGATAATTGATGTATATAAATTTGAAATATTGGCTCTGTAAATTTAATTCGATTGAGCCTCTTCAAAAAATTTATTTAAAAAAAACATCTTCTCAGTAATCTTCCTCAGCGTCATCTTTCTCTCCATCACCTTCTTCTCCTTCATGTATATTCTATTCCTTTTCATTATCTTAATCTCCATTGTTTTCCTCTTTGTAATCTTCTCCTCCGTCTTCTTCTGTTAAGTCATGCTTTTCTTCATCTTTTTCCTCCCCATCATCTTCCTTTTCAGCATTTTTCCTCCATTATGCTATTTCATGACTTGTTCCTCGCTATCGTCTTCCTTTTTCATTTCTTATAATGTTTATTTTCGCATACTTCTGTTTTCTTCCTGTCATGGGATTCTTAAAATTCGCTTCTGTCTTCATTTTTCATAATTTCCAATAAATATTGCAATCATGCAGATACTTTAGCAATAGCTTTTTGCTATCATCATCGTTGCACAACGACATATAAAGGCTCGAGGTATCGATCCCATATTTTGTCCTGGACGCTTCAAATTTTCTGCACGGCAGAATTATGTGCCGAACATCCACAACTGTCCCACAACTCTCGCATACCGGTGGAGAAGATTTCTTCAACAGGAAATCATGTGTCAACCGTGTATGACCGATACGCAGTCGAGTGAGTACTCGCTGATCAGCGGAATTCTTCTGATCGATCGTATAAATTATTCAATTTTCTGAATCTGAAGATGTTTTGATTTACCATATTCTATGGCCGAAAGGCAGCTAGCAGAGTCAAGTATGATGAGAAAGGATACGAAATGCTATTCGAATAACAGCTGGCTGTATCTGGAGGTTGATCGGGAATGTACCTGTCTCGCCTAAAGGGTGTATTCGATAAAAATGGCACACAGAAAATCTTCTGTAACTTTTGAATCGTATGAGTAAAAAACCTAGAAATTTGAGTAGATCTTATCCATAGTGTATTATTTACATCTGCCAAGTTTCATAGTTATACATTCAGTAGTTCCAGTCATGTCGTCGAAACAAGAAATTGTCCGTGAGAAAATTTTGTGCACTCACAATCAAAATCCAGGGGCGTCCCACCGGTGGATTGCTAAAAGGCTTGGAATTGCAAATACAACTGTGTCTCGTGTAATAAGAACCTTCAAGGAGCGTCTGAGTGTCCGAAGGAAGGAAGGGAGTGGTCG
>JASCZW010017556.1:0-16858 GCA_034211315.2 Aedes japonicus | reverse complement strand
ATATGGTTGTGGAGTTATAGAGCTGAGTTTCCTCCACTTCCCCTTATATTCTTGAATAATTTATTGACATCTTAACACGGAGAGGCTCAAGATCAACCAAATAGTGCTAGTCCCATGTGAAATTTCCTGCAAAAGCGAATAAAGTTTTTTTCAACCACCGCACGACTCTGTGAACGAAGATATGGCTGGTTTTACCCACTTCCCCTAGTATTCTTGAATAGTTTATAGATATCTTTGCTCGTAGTCGATCAAGAGCAACAAAATAGGGCTAACCAGTCCCATTCGATTCTCCAGACAATTTCCAAGCAGAAATGGCATTGTTTACAGGCCGCGCTCAAAAGCGACAAAAGTTACAGATTTTTTCCTTAGTTTTCATCAGTTCTTGCCCACTGTGCATCGTGCGAGTTGCTTGACTGTTTTCGGCATGGATATTGCAAATCAACTGATAACGCTGTCACAACAGGGTTGCTACAATTGTCGATGCAAAGGTAGATTCACCACCAGGTGGCAGGGTAATTCTTTAATTCTTACGTTACTAACAAAACGAATATTTTGATTGTTGGTTTTTGTATTCTTCCAACGCGCGGAGTAACGCTCTATGATAAAATGTGTCAGAAGCAGATAATTTCCCATCTACATGAGAGAAAAGTGGACAGTAATTTATTGCTAGTACCGTATAGCGTAACGGCAGGCTTTGAAATTGAAAGATTCGAGTTTCTAACGACACCTAGGAGGCGCTCATGTGCATGTGATGATCAAACCAAAATTAATGTCAAAAAGCAATGAGTTTTGTAAACATTTTCAGTAAAATTACTCTTTATCGCGAAAATATGCGCGTTAAAGAGACAGTTGAAAACATTTTTTGCAACGTAATGTTAAGTATAGTAGGGAAAGATATGCAAAGTGGAAATTTTCACAAATTACATGCCCGGCAACGCAGCTGCCTTCTCGGATATGTCGAACGGGATCTGCTACGTAATCTTGTATGTGCACTAGGAGGAAGCTCGTCTGGGCATCCTCCCAGTATTAAGCTAATTCGGAACAAAAACATAACCCCACGCATATACCAGCGATATTTTTAAGGAACATTTTAAGGGACATTTTTTTACAAAACCATTTAAAAAAATGTATTGTGCAAGAAGCAGATTTTAATTCGTACCTGTGGATGCCATTTAATTCTCTGGAAATGATTGTAAACCCCGTAAATTAATGTTCATGATTGTAAACCAAAGAAACTACTAAGAGATTTGAGAATCATCATCGATTCATTAGTTTGTATTTTCACACAAAGAGGTCGCATGTGCTGCAATAGTTTTACTGCAGGACGCCAATACTTTCGCTTCATTTCCATTCGTTCTAGCAAATAATTACTGTCCACTCCTAGAGCCTCTCATGTAGATGGGAAATTATCTGCTTCTGACAAATTTCATCAATACGAATATTACTAGAAAAAAGCGCAAGTATCAATTTACCGCCATACAAGAACTATTCCTTACAACGTTACGAACAGTTCTGGTGGTTCAAATAAGTTTTTCTGCAGATAATTCATCGATAATCTGGGGTAAATGAATAATGTTTGCTTTTGAATTTTAGTTCTCCGTTGATCCCATTACAATGTCAATGTTATTTGTACAGAGACATTGAAACTAGTAACATGCCTGTTTTCGAAATGTCAGCTGAACTGAAATCAAATTGCTTGTGAAAGTCAGCAATTTGAGTGTACAGATATTCATATTTTGCCGCACTAGTCATGATAATGAGCAAGAAGGTCTCGCGGTACCTAATTTGAACCAAATGTGAACTTTGGTTCGAGAGTCCGAGTCGGTTTGTTTCTCATCCTACAACGGAATTTAAAGCGATCTGTATCAACTGTTCGTGGCCAACTTTTTGTAAGCTGATTGCATCATTGCCACAGGCTACAATTGATTCAAAACAATAGTCTAAATAACTGAAATTTTTTTGAAATTTCATTGTGTAGAAGTATCTTCACACATATTAGTGCCATCTGGCGTCTGGGTTTGTGAAACATCTTCTTTCTTCTATATATATATATTATATATTATTATATATATATATATATATATATATATATATATATATATATATATATATATATATATATATAAAACAGAGTGGCATACGTAAGACCGCGCATAACTCGAGAACGGATCGTCCGATTTAAGTTTCCTTTTTTGTGTTCTATTCCGCTACGCCCAAGGAACATTTATAAAAAATAAAGTTTGGAAATTTAAAGTAAAAATGAAAACTTCGAAAATGATAGATTTTCAATATGTACATACAGAGGATAGTCAAAATGATCCGGACAGGCAAATTTTTGATCAACTTGATGTGCTCTAACTTCATGAAATATTATCCAATTTATTTTGGTCAAATAGCATTCGACTGGAAAATTAATGTTGTTATATATTTTGGCATCATAATCTGCCATGGTCCCCGGACACCGGAGTTGGTCCGGGTTTCGAGAGAGGCTATCTCACATGTTGAATTTGTGATGAGATTTTGTAAAAAATGCCGTTGTCAAAACAATTTTATTAGTTAACACAAGTAAAATATTTATCAAGCAAATGAAATGTTGATTACAAGAATCAACCTCAAATTGGCTGAGATATGGCCATTTACTTAAAACAGGTTCTGATAAAAGGTCCTGGATGCGGTTAACTATTTTACTCAAAACATGCCATGTGACAGCTCTTTCTTCTTGGTTTTTCATCACAAACTTTATTATAAACTTAATGTGGATCCTTAGCCACATTGGCCACTCCCGAAACCACCAGAACATCCCCGGGGGAACCTGTAGTAGGGACCAGTTTAGGAATTTATCCCAAAACTTGACTTGCGGCAGCTCTATCTTCATGATTTTTAATAAATATGATATTGATAAACTTCAGAAGGCCATTGGGTACATTGACCACCACCGAAATGTCTCCAGGAATCCTCTAGTAGAGGCCATTTACGATTTTACTCCAAAACATGCTGTGCGGCAGCTCTATGTTCATGATTTTTCATAATTATGATTTTGATAGACTTGAGAAAGCCATTGGCTACATTGGCCATCCTTGAACTTTTTTGGGAGATCTTATAGTAAGGATCAATTACGATTTTATTACAAAATATGGACTATAAGATTGACGGTCTAGCCTGATCCAGCTTCCTGATACCTCTGAGGATCAATTCGTGTTGCTTTGGTTCAAATAAGTATGCTATAATTCGTTTGAGTATAGGGAAGAGTGGGTTTTATTAGTAGAGAGTTGGTCCTCCATCCGCTTCCAGGACGGCTTCAATCCGTTTGTCTGTCCTGTGTACACATGGTATGGTTTTTTTTATTTGTTTTGATCGAGTTATCCTTCACATGGATCGTAGTTGACGTTGATAGTCCACCTGACATTAAGCAATTTCACAGGAGTTCTTACTATACTGCTGTTGGTACAGTTGCAGACAGACGTTTGACTTCATCTCATTTACCTGTGTAAAACATGGCTTCCCTCAAGATATCAAGTAGCAATAAGCTAACAGATGGCGCTACAGATTTGTTTTGATTGGTAAGGGAAAAATGACTTACCAGTTAAACTGTCAGATTTTATGCAGCAATTAGTTGACTAGGCGCCTACTGTGCAAGATGGAATTTTACACAACAAATTTGAATTCTTTTGTTCGAGCTTGAACGTCTGTCTGCGGTACAGTTGATACTGCATTCCAATTAAGTTTTGAGCGTTAATTATTAGACTTCGAATAAAGCGTACTATTCGTGAACGATCACTCAAGTGAAGCTTCGCGTGATTTCGATAGATATTTGTGCAATTGGTGAGGTACTGCATTCAATTTGGTAACTGTGATATGTCTGAACTGACGAAAAATCAAAACAATCCGAATACGTGTTCCAGTCTTTTTGCACTATTTTTCGACTTATCTACGCATACGATGGAATCAGCGGATGCAATCAATGCTTGCCTTAAGTTTTTTATATTTGTGCCGATATGCTACAATTTGACGACAAATATACGAGTTGCCTTGCAAAACGATCCGTCTACCGAGATTTTCTTGAATCAATTGTTGGTGATTGGCAATGGAGAAGTACCAGTTGACGTTCTCGCCGAATATCTGTCATTTCACAACTACGAAAGAGGAACTTACGAGGAACATTACGAGTGTTTTCCCAAACATTGTCCAGACTTATAAGAACCATGATTGGTTTAGTGCTCGTGCGATTTTGGCATTGAAAAATAAGGATGTCGATGATTTGAATTTCGTAGTCTGCTATCGATCACGAATGAACAATAAATCGAATTCAGGTGACAAGTAAGCAAAGCATGGGTTGCAATTACTTAAAAAAAAGTAAATCTTGAATGATCGGGATTATGTAAATCATAAAATCGAATAAAGCGGAACAAAGTTCGCCGGTCAGCTAGTATATTTATTTACAATGTCTGCTCTAGCTGGAGAAGTTTGACATCAATAAGTAGCTATAAGCACGACCGGTGACATTTGCTAGCTGGCAAAATATCTTGTCGAAGTTCGCCTCACGCCACAAGACTTAGATTCGATATTTCGAGATAATATGTAATACCACACCTCCGCCACATCAGTGGGCGCCTCGACTTAAAGATCAGCACACACCTTCTTTCCTTGTAGCTGCCAAAATCTGAGATGGTTTCTTACCTTGCAAATGCAACTGTAAAATTCGTTTTCGCTTGTAGCTTGAACTTCTCAGATATTGGTGGATACAAGAAAAGAAGGAATATGCCGAGCTTTTATCAAAATAAAACCTGGTCATCCTTGCAGTGGTTTAACTCCAATTCTGGTGAACCGGTAAGTGACTGAATTCGCCGAAATCCTTACCGATCAGAAAATAAATGGCTAAAAATCTCAACGTATCCCGCAAAACCACCAGAAATGTACTTGAAGAAGAATTGAGATTCAGAGCATGCACAAACAGTGCAAAATACGTATATGCCGGATGCCACAAATGGGTTTTCCAACCAGATTCGGCCTTTTTTTATTTACCAACAGTTACGCAGGTCTGGTGTAAGGAAAAAATTGTCGGAGGTCGTCCATTATTCTTAAGGGATAGATAAAGAATAATGGACGACCTCTTCGCCAGACGGAAATTTATTGGACTCCACGCAACTCGCAGTTTTGCCGCTCTCGTGCGTCCACCTGAGGGCACCGAAATTCACATGATTTCTGGTTTCGAGTAAAGGGTGTTCCGATCAAAATTTGGTCAAACAGTAATGTGTGTGAGTCGATCAAAGTTTTTATTATTAAGTGAAATTCTTGTTCTTTTTCAAGTTCAGTTAATACAGAATACAGGAGAAATATTCAACTAAGCTTCTTTTTAACCGAATGCAAATTACCGGGTCTTTCGTTTAACACCTGCCATAAGATTTTGTACAGTCTCCTTGCCCACTTTATTCGCCGCAGAACGCCAACTTGCGTTGAACTGTTTCTCGCTAACAACAGTTTTTTGAGTCTTCTTAAGGTTCCGCTTGACGATGGCCCAATATTGTTCGATTGGGCGGAGCTCTGGCGTGTTGGGAGGGTTCTTGTCTTTGGGCACCACTTGAACGTTGTTGGCAGCATACAACTCCATAGCCTTTTTTTCCGTTATGGCAAGACGCCAAATTCGGCCAAAATAGAACGGAACAATAGACAATAGACGTTTTTGTAGGCACTGGCTCAGATAAATTTCCTGGTTGACGGTTCCAGTCGCAATGTAAACGTTGCTCTTCAAGCCACAACAGATATTTCTTCGCGAACTTTGACAGTTTAATGTGCTTGAAAGTATCTGCCACCTTTCCCCGTCCGGTTGCCGTATAAAATTTCTGCCCAGGAAGCTGTTTGAAGTCTGCCTTGACGTAAGTTTCATCGTCCTGGACCACGCAATCAAACTTCGTCAGCATCGTGGTGTACAACTTTGGCGATCGTGCTTTGGTCGACGTGTTTTGTTTATCGTTGCGATTTGGAGTCACCACTTTCTTGTAAGTCGACAGTCCAACTCGCCACTCCCAGCTTCTTTGCGACATCTCGGACGGAGAGGTTTGGGTTCCGCTCGAAACAACGGGCAACTCTTTTTGTCGTCGCTGTGGCCTCCGGCTTTCGATGTCCCCCCGATCGAGCTTTCCTGACTGTCGACAAACGTTCACCGAACACTTTTAATACGTTGGTAACAGTTGAGTAAGCCACATTCAACAATTTTGCCAACTTGGCGTGAGAGTAGCTTGGATTTTCGCTATGCACGTGCAAAATTTTGATGCGTTGCTTCTGTTCCTTCGACGACATTTTGATAACTGAAGTGCCATTCTCAAAATCAAAATAGAGGCATGACGCACATATCTTCAAAGTGAGGTGTGTGCAATTGTTTTTAATGCACGATGAAAGGAGATGCTTCAGGATAAGTCGACCAAATTTTAATCGAAACACCCTTTATACACTCAGTTGAGGGCTGCTTGGGTCCAGTTCCTCGAGTGTCCCACACTTCCAAGATCTTGCCTCACTTGATTCTAACCATCTTGCTACATCTGAGTCATTTTACGTCCAAATGAACTCTCTTCACAATCATTCTCCATTGGATGAATAGTGTTTGAGCATTCGTGTAGTTTCAGTTATTGATGTTTAGGAAAAGTTCTTTCCGACGATGTTGTTCTCGAATAGTTTGCGTTTTTAATCTTCGGACAATTACTCCAAATTGTGAAGTTTTTCAAGGTCGGAAATGTATTTTCAAAAGCACTAAACGCAAGATTTGTATTTGTCCTGGATTGATATCAACCCTGCTACAGCTCCAAGCCATACCAACGAAGATACAGTCCAACCATATGGGACATCAATGAACATTACTGGATTACACATCATTCCGAATGCCGACGTCAACGACATAAGGCCATCAAGAAAATCAATCTGCACTGTCGGCAATAAATTTTAATCCGAAGATAGATACCTATTTACTCGGATCACCGAATGCCAACCACCCAAAGTAAGTTCTGCTTACAAGTTGCCATTTTCGCACCCCAGATGTCCACACGACATAGCTTCGAAACGAGCCAGCAAATGAAGCTGCAAATGACTAAACGATAAAGCTGAAAGCTTTCAAGGGTATTAAATTACCTTAATCTGGGAGGGTTTTCTGAATGCCACGGTCTGTTATCATTGGCGCCAACGACGCGCCGCACGTGCGGGATGAGTTTTACGCTAGATTTTCGCCTATGCTGGAGATGTTTGAAAAAGTATGTCGGAGCTGGCGGTGTGCTGGAGACGATTGCTTTCCCGTTTTTTGATTTGAATAATCTACCGGTGGTGGAGCCTTCTTGGAATTTTACTCATTATACCGCCGTGTTGTGCAAAGAAGGCTCTAGCGAGGGAGAAGGAACACGATTTATGCGAAACTTTTCCAAACCACCACCCACTCGGGGTACCACCTGCGGCTGACGGAAGAATTTGGACCAGCGTCGTGTGTAGGTTGGCTCATTGTCAGTCAGAATGTTGCAAACACCTCAACAAACGCCTCCGTTCCAACCATAAATACAACATTCATTTCAAAGCTCGCCCATCATTCATATTTTGCTCGTTTTCACCCCCACCTACCTAAATTATCAATCCGTCGTGTCATTGGCATGGGCGTTGTCATTAGGACCAATTCCATAGTGAGCAGCACCCAACAAACAGCAGTGCTTGTACTTCCCCCTCAATGCTGATTTATGCCATTCGTAGAATGACGGGAGAAACATACAAAAAAGACGAAAGCAAAATCCGCACTTAAATTTATCGATTTTTACCCGTAATCTAATTTCACGATCCCTTTATTTCTCTCTCTCTCGCACACAGTGTCACTCACGAACCGTCGCCGTCTGCCGTTGTCAGCAGCAGCAGCAGCATCAGCGTATCACCAACATGTCGACGCTGTCGCTACGAATCAGTCTGGAGGGTGGTCGTGTCACAAAGACGATTCAATTCGACCCGAACACGACCGTCTTCGACGCCTGCCGCATAATCAAGGACAAATTCGCCGAAGCAGTTCAGGGACAAGCACAGGAATTCGGCCTATTCCTGGCGGATGAGGACACCCGGCAAGGCGTCTGGTTGGAGCCAGCGCGGAACCTCGGCTACTATCTGCTGAGGAATCATGATGTGCTGGAATACAGACGAAAGCATCGAAACCTTCGGGTTCGAATGTTGGACGGTGCATTAAAAACTATCCTAGTTGACGATTCCCAACCGGTGTCACAGCTGATGGTGGTCATCTGCACCAAGATCGGTATCACGAACCATGAAGAATACGGCCTGGTCCGGGAGGATCCAGAATCGCAAAATGAAAACCTACCGGACAACAAGTCGAACATGGGTACGTTGACCTTGCGTCGAAAGGTTGCCGAGAGGAACGCGATGCCAAGATGGAAAGTTTGAGGAAGAAGCTGCGAACGGACGATGAGATCCATTGGGTCGATGTCGGGAAAACTCTAAGGGAACAAGGAATTGACGAATCGGAAACGGTGCTGCTGCGGCGAAAGTTCTTCTACTCGGATCAAAACATCGATTCAAGGGATCCAGTTCAGTTGAATCTGCTGTATGTTCAGGCAAGGGACGCCATCTTGGATGGTACTCATCCGGTAACTCAGGAGAAAGCATGCGAGTTCGCCGGTATTCAAGTACAGATCCAGTTCGGTGATCACAACGAATCGAAGCATAAACCGGGATTTTTGGAGTAAGTATGGGTGGAATTTCCTTCAAGGAAGTTTTACTAATTATTCAATTTCTCCCCTTTGTAAAACAGCCTCCGCGAATTTCTTCCGTCATCTTACGTCAAAATCAAAAGCATCGAGAAGAAAGTCTTCAGCCGAACATCGACGACACGCTGGCCTGTCGGATCTGGATGCTAAATATCTGTACACCAAAACGGCCCGGAGCTCCCAACCTACGGTGTAACATTCTTCCTGGTGAAGGAAAAGATGACCGGCAAGAACAAGCTGGTCCCACGTTTGCTGGGTGTCACCAAGAGTTCCGTACTGCGGTTGGACGAACTGACGAAGGAAATCCTGAAAACGTGGCCCTTGACGACGGTTCGCCGCTGGGGTGCCTCGCCGAATACGTTCACGCTGGACTTTGGCGACTACGCGGACCAGTACTATTCGGTGCAGACGACGGAGGCGGAGCAGATTGTGCAACTGATTGCCGGTTATATTGATATCATTCTGAAGAAGAAGCAGGCCAAGGACCATTTCGGCATCGAAGGCGACGAAGGGTCGACCATGGTGGAGGAGAGCGTTGCACCGTCAAAGTGAGTAGTTGTTTGATGTAATGTAGCCAGTAATCTTGCTGAAAGTTGACATTTGCCCACCGTCCTGAAAAAGTTAAACCTGAAAGTTGTCAAGGTTACTTAACTCATTAGCGCCCAGTGATCTATTTTGAGATCAGTTATAATTTGCTTACAGTTCAAAAACAAGAACAGCTAGAAAGTTGTGGGTGCAAAGCATGAACAGGTTGCTTCGGAAGTATGCTACTACGTGGCGCTACTGCGTCACTAAAATCATATATTTTCGAACTAGTTAACACCTCAACCGACCACAAAACTCTTTCAGCTTTTGTAACTGGGGCCAAAATGCTGGATTTGACCTTGGTTCCGGAGATATTCCGGGGAGTAGTGTGGTAATTTCCATTCCAAAATCGGTGGTCACTTTCGAATCGATCATGAATCCTGTCATGCGACACATCAAACATTCGGATTTTCAGAAACAAACTCATTGGAGGACATTTTGAGTGTCCCTGGTTGCATTTGCCACGTCCCGGGAACTTAGTACCCAGGGAAAGTGGTCACTTTTTGGGTACTTCTGAGTTTCTGGTATGAGACTTTGTGGTATGGGAGAGATCAATTCATATTCGTTCATCATATAAATTTTTTTTTCAACACCTGAATTGTACAACAAATTCTTTTTACGTTCATTTTCATTCACCAATACGCAATTTAACAATGAAACTTTGGAAAGCATGCTATGCATAGAGTTACATTGCATTTTACACAAAACGTGCGTGGTCTTCCTGCGCAGTTTTGCATTTGGTATCGTCGCTGATTTGACCTTTTTCCCAATCATATGTCCTAGCTGGTCTAGTCTTACTTGATCCAGAACTCTCTTCTGCGCTCTCTGCACAATTATCGGCCTTCCTATCTTCTGTTTCATTGAATGTCCCAATTTCAAATATGACACAGCAATGCTCCGTCTAACATCTTTGATGCTGGGTTAGTTCGGTGATAACTTTTTGAACATAACGAAATTGTTAGTTGCAGCCATGTCCAAGATTCTGGTAAACAATTGCCAGTACCATTTTTTACCATGGATAGCTATGGAAAATTTTCTAAAACCCAATCGTGATGGTCTGTTCCTTTCATATTTACATTTTAGCGGTTGTTCGATTGCTATTACCTCATGTCTTTGTTTGTTTTTTCTCGAAACGGACCCCACTTTCTCCTTTGTGTCAAAATTCGTTCCAAGAGTTACACAGGTATTGTCGTGCCACTTTACGGTTGCACAAACAAAGCATATGAGCTGAAATAGTTGAGCCAGATCAGCTGTTATTACACAGAGAACCAAGAGATGATGCTTGGGACTAACATACAACTTCAATGTGTAAAAACTGGTGATACCAAACTAAGGCAATACCGGCGCCGGCCCCGTCCGAATGCAGGTCCAGTAAGGAAAGGGTAGGAATAAGTTGACGTGATACTCGCTTTATTGGAAGCCGCGGAATCCACTGCACTTCCACGAGAAATCACTGGGATTTTGGATAACAGGATTGAGTAGCAGCATGGTTCGTTTTGGTTAGCGACAAGAATGAATATTAGGAATGATTTCCGATTTGAACCAACAGTAAGGATGTTATTGGGGCCACTCACAAAGTGTGGTTATAGTTTTTCATTGGGAACACAAAGTGATTTTTAATAGTGCTAATATGCCGATTTTGACCGGTTTAAACCAACAGTTAGGATGCTATTGGGACCACTCACAGAGCATATTTAGGTGGTTTTTATCCCAAATGGCTGGACACGATTTTTTTGATTTCTTCCTCGGTGGATGTCGTGTAAAAGCAGATTCTGCTGGTGAAAGCTTTGAGCTGCTGCCTTCCCATGCGTCACTCACTACTTCGCACGATGAATCCATCTCTACCTGATCTAGATCTTGCAATTCCACTTCCAATGCACCTTCATCATCGGTGGATTTCTCTTCGCCCGAATCTTTGGCTGCCGGCGGCAACGCAACTACATTCTGCCGAACACTTTCAATGCTGAAGCGATCAACGGCATCTTCAATTGACTTGAATCTCATTTTATGCTGTTTTATTAGCCAACACTAAATTAGATGAACTTTGATCAGTAATAATAACAAACTTACGAATAGTACTCCGATAAATGAAAAACATTGAACAGAATTTCAAAACTATTACATCAATCAATGGACCACACGACGGTATGAGCATTGCATTAAGAGAAATCCAGCTTTATTTAGAGCACGATTCGAATGTGTGCGAACAGATGTACTTTACGAGTCAGAGAGAAGCAAAAGACCTAGCTTAGTTTCATTGTTTTAGTTGTGATGTCGCAGTAATACCATGTCTGGAAAAAGTTTTCAAACTGGCTTATAAGTATTTGTAAATAATGACTTCAAACGTCGCTCTGGACCGTCGCCCATTCCGACTCGCCAACGCAAACCATTACTACTATAAGAGCGAGATGCGCCAGGCACACCAGCGGCGTGAGTGTCAAAAGGATCAATATCTGTTGGGCCCTATTCTATTGTTGGTTCAGATGTTTCAACTAAATGCCAACTGGTGTGGTTGGTGGTCGTGTGGCCATAGCTACAATACCCACTCTCGGAATTCCTAGCGACGCACTCATTTGTGCACAGAATTTCATTTGGTTATGTCGATATGTCGACAACCAGACTGAAATGTGCAGCCACCGAATCGCAGCAAGCCGTGCTTTGAAACTGACGTGTTTTGTTTTTGCAGCGTCGTTTTCGCGAAAAAAAAATTAAACTAACAGTGAAATCATAAAATGTCCTCGTGATTTTGGGAAAGACGTAGTGCATACAATCGATTCCCATCGAAATGAGTGTCGTTAGTATTTACACATATTTTTGGTTTTTTGTGCTTCGTCCCCGCACCCGGAAAAAGAGTTACATCAGCTTAGTTTTGTTTATTAGTGATAGTATTGTGACATCCGGACATAAATTATTAAGTTTGAGTGTTTGTCCGCTTTGTTGCGAGTGAATCGATGATTATTAGCAGGTTTGAAGTTCGATATAGGGTCGCCTCATAGCGGGATTTGATAATTGGCAGAGCGTGGAGTGAAAAAAGAAGACCAGTGCTTGTAGAAAACGGCCATTTGCTTGTCAGAAGCAGCAAACGAAGACAACGCGCATGCGCGGGTGAAAGTCACATAATTTCAGATGCATTCATCACGTGGTGTACAGAGTTTTGTTATGCAGGTTGCATATCTAACGGGAGCCTTGGCAACGTTAATTTTCGCGCTTATTTTGTCGCGAGTGCATGAAATTGATTACTAATCAACGTCGAGAAATGTTGTTTCAACGAATGAACAAGCGAGTGTCATTAAGGAAGCGACCATGGGTGTGCTATAACAATATAACAACAACCATATTTTTAAATAATACCAAATACGTGCCTGGTTTGGAAATTTAACATTTCCAAATGTGGAACTGTGTTGTTATTAAAGTAGGAAGAATCACAATAGATAGGATATAGAATGCCTTGTTTCATTTTCGGCAGATTTGTTCTTTTCATTCAGGAATTTTTTTCGACCGAATTGTCTGAAACTTTGCCATAAAATGCATATTTATATAAAGAATCTTGAAGCCAATTTTAAGCAAGATTGGTTTTAGGCAACCCGTCTTGACGAAGAAAACAGAGCATCCAGAAATACTACAAACTTCAATTAAACCATAAAGTTATTGTGCAATTTCGGCCACCAAGAGACCAATCATTTTGGAGTTGTTGTACTCATCTAACTGCGGACAACACGTCTTACCTTCACCGCTGCCAGGATACGAAAGAGGACGAGCTCTCGGGCAACGTGATCGGGTTGGAGGATGTAGGGTTGTATGAAACCTCAAGCGGGCGAGATGCGAACGGTAGGGATGGGTCATATAGACAAGGTGTATATAGAGGGTTGTTAAGGGATGATTATATTCATCAACCACACAGTTATCATCACAGAAAGGAAAGTATACAGTCTTGTTGTACAATTCTGTATTCAAAAATGAATCAAATCAGAAAGTAATTATCATTTGATGTGTTTATACATTGTAGATGTGAATTTACTCTTTAACTCTTTCGTTAGTTTAACATTTTGACAACCGCCATGAACCGCAACATACGCCTTTGCCTTCAAAATTGAGTCAACCGATTCCGTTATCAGCATGTTCCTCACTTTCGTCTTGTTCGCAATCAAAACGGAGAAATTCCGTTCGACGGTTGCCGAAGAGTGCGGTATGATGAGAAAACTAATGATGAATCTCATTAAAGTAGGATACGCGAAAATTCCATCACCTCGTTTTACATTCAGCAGTTTGGCTCAGTTTTTTGGGGGTTTTCAAATGTTTCTCGAAGTCATGGAAATCAGATTTGGTGGCCATATTCCGCATGTACTGCTCCTCGCAGATATTCCTCAGTAGAGTAAGGTAAAGGGTCCTTGTTTCAGTGTAAATCTGAGTAAACTCAGGTGACTCAGCTTGAAAAGTTCTGTTCAGTTTGTTAATCAATGGTAGGACGTAGTAAAACCGGCTTGGTCATCGGGTCGTTCATATGGTTCAAAATCCGACTAGCTGTTTGATTATGATCATGATTTACCTGAAAGCTGAAGAACATCTTCAGTTCTTCAAACCTTTCCAAGTTTCGACTAACAACAGCTTCAAGAGAAAGCCACCTGGTTGACGAAGAGTTCAATATCCTCAAAGACTTTACTTCCAATATATCTTGGATTTTGTTGAACTCATTTGTTCGTTTCGAACTGTGGGACAAATATGAGTATATATCTTTCATTTGGTGCTCAATGTCAGCCGGAATTTGATTACACGCGTAGCTAGCACACAGCGCTAAAGAGTGGCACGTGCACTTAACGACAATCTTGTTCGGGCAGTCCTTTTTAAACAAGCGCATAACAGAATTTTCCTTCCCCCTTCATCACGGAGGCGCCGTCAGATGCAAATCCTATCATTCTTGTAGTCAATGCCAACCTTAACAAACTCTCCAACAATTGCCTCGTAAATAGATTTATGATCCGCATTTTGCAGCTCAACCGACCGATAATGAGTATCCTTGACTTCAAACTTCTGCTCATCAAAAGTACAAGCTACTATAGCAAGCGTTTTGATGGTTATGGAAAAGTCGGATGATTTCATTACTTCCACTAATTTATCATGCTGGCGATCTGCAATCACCCCGCTGACCACAGCAGAAGTTTTAGTTCGCCCTAGGCGAATCATCGACAAAATTTTAGATTCCAAGTCGATAGTTTTAAGGACCTCAGCTAATTTATCGACTGCTGCAAAAGGAATGTTATGCTCTACGGCCCAGGCCGAAATTTTCAATTCGGCTTCAGAGACCTTGTGGACCTGAGTATATTCTTCGATGTTTGGGCAGTTTGAATCTTGTATTTTAAGGGCTGCCTCACGATGACGCTTAGTCGTTGTTAAATTAGACTTACCTCCTCGTCCCTCACCAAGTTTGTCCAAACAAACTTTGCCGTACGCATAGTGTGGATCTTTTTTGTACCGCTCAAAACAGAGGAATTCTGCAGTATTGATCCACTCCTCCTTGAACTTTTGTTCAAGCACCGGGATCTAAAATATGAAATTAAAAAAAAAATATTAGAATGTACTGTATCATCTGTTCATGATCGTTTTTCTTGAATCCGCGGTAATATTCACTGAATTGTTACACTGCACATTCTCTGATTGACTACCTTTGTTTGAAACCGATGAAAATACCTTGGAAGATCCGGGCTGTTCAGCGTCGATGCGATTGCAACCTTGAAATTATTTAAAAAAAAAAACATTGAATTCGTCTGTTTTTGAACGAATCACATTTGAAAGTACTAACCATTATCCGCAGCTTGTTGATGACTGAACTCCTGGGGCTGGTCGAATTTATTCGAGTTTGGTTGATTCTTCTGCAACTTGGGCACTGCAAAACAGTCCGTAAGATTTTGATCACCAGATATAATATAATTTATCATTTACCTTTAGAAAAAAACGAGTCGATCGTCCTTTTCGACATTATCATTTCCTGCACGCTTTGTGTTTATCAAAAATGGAGACGAAAAATCAATTTAAAAACATAATCCGCTGAGCAAATGAGAACGATACGAACGTCGCGGTGCGCGGCGTCGGGCTGTTATGAAATATTTTGACAGGTCCTTTTCCAGAGCGTTCCGCTTATCAAGATCAAGGTAATTAAACATAGGCGGGTACATTGTTTCAGATTGATGGTAAAAGTTGCACTGCAATAAATATTTTTGCAGATGATATTTTTGCTAGCTTTAAAATAATCTGTACCTGTTACGATTGATGCGAAAAATCTGTACATCTGTATATACAGATTCTGCGTTTAAAATTGGTCAAAAAATCTGTATAAATACAGAATAATCTCTATTTTTGAGCTTATTGTATGTAAAAGTAACCTCGATATGGGCGTGACTCTCCAGACATTCTGAAATGGGTTGCTGGATCTGCAGTAGAGCTATCACTTTCTAGCTCTCGGATTAAAGCTGCTTCCAATGATCAGTTGAGGGATTGTTGTAAACAAATTTCTTCCATAATACCATTGCCGGCCAATAAGTGTTAGATTGTACACACCCACCCGACAAAGTCGAGTTATTAGTACGAGACACTGAAGAAGTCTGCACATTGTAGACGAAATACGCGTATCTGTCGAAGATAAGCAAAAGTAGTTGGAATTAAATGGAAGATACTAATTCTTCTTCTAATTTCTAGTTACAGGTATTCTACTAAACAGCTCAAACCCTCTAGGATTCAAGCAAATGTAGTTGGAAGTAAATGGAGAATACTAATTTTTCTTCTAATTTCTAGTTTAACAAACAACGTCGATCGAGGCGGTCCTGGGATAAAGCACTTTATTGCTAGTTGTAACAAACGCGAACACAACTGAATACGATCGAGTGCCATAAAATGGAACTCGTGATATGCTCGTTGTTTTGTCGTTGTGGACACGATCTTTCGCGATCTTTCACGAAGTCTTTCTTTATCATCTACCACTTGCGGGAGCTGGATGGGGCTAAATGTGAAAGTAGTACAGCTAGGCAACTACTTTTGCCAAGGCAAAACTTTTTCTATTTGTAGAGGTTGTAAATGAAAAACGACATAATGTTCAGTAATGCGAATGGATAATACAGTGATATGTTCAGCAAACCTGATTGGATTATCATTGCCTAAAACTTTTCTGAAGATACTATTACTCTATTTTGTCTACGAAGGAAATAAGCTTTTCTTTCACTTCTAGGATGATTATTCATGAAACAATTATCTCAAAAGACGAATACTATTATTCTAACATACTTCTTAGAAGACACCAAACCGAGAAAAAAAAGTACTTAACTGTAACAATGAAAACAAAATCACGGGTTTGCGCCCAAAAAACACAGTGCATCGTGTCATGAAAAATTATGACCATAGATTTCCATTCAAATGGTCTTAAAAACGTTCTTGTGGAACTCTGAAGTACTCCTAAAAAAAATACATAATTATCATGAATGTGAAATAATTCGGGCGCTAATGGGTTAAGCATCTTGAGAAAACAAAATAGAAATGATACTTCATAA
>JASCZW010017555.1:0-16869 GCA_034211315.2 Aedes japonicus | reverse complement strand
GTAAAGGTCCCTAAGAAGGGGGATCTAACCGTGTTGCGAGGCATCATCAGATATGCACTGTTCTCAAAGTCCTGTGCAAAGTTATCGTAAACCGGATTCAGGAGAAGATCGACGTGACTCTCCGGCGGCGGCAGGCGGGATTCCGTGCCGGAAGATTTTGTGTGGACCATATTGTCACGCTCCAAATCATTCTGGAGCAGGTCAATGAAAAGAGTCCCTCTATAGGGACTACGAAAAAGCTGTCGACAGAGTCAAGCACGAAAATGTTTGTGGCGTCTGGATAAAATCGTCAACCTCATCGAAACGCAGTACGAGGCTTTCACATGCAGAGTTCTGAATAACGGAGCCTTGCCCGACCCCATACGGGTAGTCACCGGTGTGACAAAAGATGTATATTATTACCACTACTGTTCCTCACCGTAATCGACGAGATTATGGGAGATGCTTGGCAGCCTATCACTATGGAGCACCTCGATGACTTCAATTTGGCTGATGACGTTGCTTTGTTAGCGCAACGGCGCTCTGATATGCAGAGCAAGCTCAACGACCTTTTGAAAGCTCCTCTGCGGTTAGCAACTACAACAAGACTAAATCGTTGAATGTCACCACGGACAATCCTTCCAGTTTTTCGGTTCCGGGGCAAGCAGTGAATAAAGTCGATAGCTTCCAATATCTTGGCAGTCAGATAGCGTCAGACGGCGAAACCAAGAGCGACATATGTGCACGAATCAAGAAGGCTAGGGTTGCTTTTGCGAGTTTAAGAAATATATAGAGGTCAAACCAGATAACTCAACGCACCAAAATCCAATTTTTTTACTCAAACGTGAAATGTGCTGTTATCATCAGCGAGACGTAGTGCGTATCAGCGGAGAATACTTAAACTAGGTCTTCATCAACCGATGCCTGCGGTATGTTGTTCGTGTCTTGTGGCCTTATAATTGATCTCATATGCTGAACTCCATCGTCGATGCCAACAGAAACCGAGATCAGAGAAAATTTCAGAAGGAAATTGAAGGTGACCCACACACTACGAAGGGTGGAAATGAAATCTGCAAACAAGCCTTGATTGAACCCAGCAGAACATCGCATCAGAGGCAGATCCAGGGTTTGTGGGCTCACTATGTCCTAGAAATTGTAGGAATTATTAAAATAAACATTTTTGCTGGACACACCAAAGTCTTGATGACCGCATTTTGAGATATGGTAATTGATGTGTCTGTGTGACGTCATTATCAACCGCCTCAAAAAGGTTGGGCGGGTCCTGGTGGGGACTAAAACAGATTGTGTTTAAAAGATTATCTTATGAACAAGTATTCCTGAAATTTTCTGCGTTGGGTACTGAAGGGTACCTAGTAAAACGTCAGTTTGAAATAGTACAAGTTATAAGCCAATTAATATTTCGCATAGGACGTAATGTTCAACAAACTAAAAAAATATATATCACGCTGTATGTCCTGGCGGTGTCTCAAATTTATTGTATTTAGAAGAGCAACTTGTGAACTAGTAATTCTGAAATATTCAACGCTGGGTACCAATCGGGTACCTAATAAATCCTTATTTTGAAATGGTATGAATAGTAACAGAATGTGACGTAATGTTCAACATACTTGAAGAAAGCTGGGCAGGTCCTGGTGCGGTCTCAATCCCATTATATTTGAAAGATCATCTTATGAACTAATACTTCTGAAATTTTCAGCATTGGATACTGAAGGGTACCCAGGAAAATCTTTGATAGAAATAATACTAGTTATTAGTCAATTAATGTTGAGGATGTTTCATAATATTCAACGAATTAGAAGGAGAGTGGCCCATTGTGCTCTGTTAGGTACCGAGTCTAATTAAAATGCGATATATTGTTGGTAATAGGTCAAATTGTAACTATTGTATTGTGAAATTTAACACTATTGTAGATAGAATGTTGAGCTTTCAACGTGATGTCACTACTGATGCTTTAAATTGCTGCTCGCGCTTCGCTGTGGATAACTTTATTAAGGGAACATGCATAAATTACGTAGCATTTTGGGGGGGTGTGAGGAGGGACGAGACATATATTTCAAAGAGTTTTTCAAAGTTTGTATATAAAATTAGAAAGGTTCTTTTGACAAATTATCCTAGATATGAAGTCAACAAAACGAGTGAAAGCAAAAGATCTAAAACAGGGAAAAATATGCTTCGTTATTTATGGATCACCCCAAACTATCTTGCTCGTGACGGCTAGTTTTGGGCTTTGTTTTTTTAATTAAAATGGATTCTGAAACGCCCGTTTGTCAAATAGATAATATTACTTTTTATTCTACTAAACTTTTTTGTATTAAGAATTAACCAGGTACCCTTTGGAACCCAACGCTGATAATTTCAAGATTACTTGCTTATAAGATACTCTTCCAAATACAATTAATTTGAAACCTCGCCAGGACCCGCAGATATATTTTTAGTTTGTTGAACGTTACATCACATGTGAAATATTATTTGGCATATAACCAGTACTATTTTAGACCGACGTTTTACTAGGTACCCTTTAGTACCCAACGCAGAAAATTTCCGGAATACTCAGTCATAAAAAAATCTTTCAAAAACAATCTGTTTTAGACCCCTTCAGGATCCGCCCACCCTTTTGGAGGCGGTTGATTATGACGTCACACAGACACATCAATCACCATAAATCAAAATGTGGTCATCAGAGAGTATAGATGTGTTGAGCAAAAATGTGTTTTTTAATAATCTCTCTAAAATAAGGCTCTAGAAACTTAATGTCTTGATCAATTTTTCTTAAAATTACCTGTTCTACAACTTTGTCGAAAACAACAGCCCGTTATCTCGTAGCTGAAAAAAGTTAGAATTTAAAAGTTTGGTTAAGCCCTTATGAAAGGTTAGGCGTGTTTCTTCAAAAGATGCGGAATAATCTTTTGAGCAACTCTTCTTAAGACACCTAGTCGATAAAATTATGACAACAGGGTGAAAATATTTTTGACCTTCTTTTTTTCAGAATTGTGCCACTGTGCAATGAAATCGAACGAATGATAGTCTGCTTTCGCCATATTTATGTCAATGTTAACTTAAAAAGGCTTGTGCAGTGTGAGTTTCTTATCAACATTATTCAAATTTCAAGACGCTGTTCAGGACGCGAATTGGAAAATAATGAAAGTCTCGTAGAGGTTATTTCAAAATCTACATCAGTCTACTGGAACATTCTTTATTCAGTCTATCGACATAGTAGTATTTATAACAAATTGAAGAACAAAAATCGAAAGCGAACATGGCATTACCCTGATATCTCAAGTAAATAATGCTGTCCCAAGAAACCAAATCAATGTTGACCGCAGAGACAAAATCCACGTAACACGTAGAGCAGACGTACAAGAGATGGTGTCTTAAAGAATGGGAAAACAGGGACTATAAAACTTTTAATCACAGATTGAAACAGCGAGAATTTAATAGCACTTGGCTTTAAGGTCACATTATCATGACCTTAAACTTCTAACGTAGGCAATTAATCTGCTAGAAAAGAAACTGACTCCTTTGGCTTTGGTTATTTTGTTTTTAAAACCGTTTATCTTCCTTGAATCAAAAGCTGCTAACAATCCATTAACTAAAGTCGAATATGTTCAGTTTAAGGCATTTAAATTTGATTAGTTTCTTCAAGTGCATCTCTGTCGGCAAATTTGTTATTTGTTTGTATTTTCCCATACGTAGAGTAACGATGATGATGTTGCTCAAGAAGGAAATAATTTCTCATCACCATGAGGATCCAGAAGTGGATAGAATTTGTTTTAGAACAGAAATGTGGAGAGAATGTATGGATAGTTCCGTTAGAGCACGGCAGGCTGTGAAAATTGAATAGAAGTAGTTTGAAATTGAGCAGAGGGCATTGCGAGGCAGTATTTCGTAGCAAGCACACAATCTTTCACTACACTACTCAATGCAAGATTGGCAAGGCAGGAACGAATACCCCACCATGAATGTGAATCTTTGTGGCTACTTCGAAAATTGATATATTTAATAGTTGCTCTTCATGCATGGAAAGAATAGTTTTGTTCCAAGCAAATTGATTTATTGAATAAATTTTATTCAAAAAATTGATTCAATTCTGTGAAATAAAGTTTTGCAAAACTTACCTTTCTTTCCCACGGACACCGTGTACTGAATGTTTTCAAACGTGATATCCATTTTGTTGTGATTCTTCTGATGACACGATACTGTTTCTACTTTTTCTACTGGTCGTGCTGAACTGCACGAAACTTTTTATTACGAAATCAACACAACACAGCAGGTGGAACACGGCGGAAATTCTTAACACATTATGAGACACACCATATAATGCATCAGCGTGGAACCATGTATCACTACTTTAGCCCGAGGCACCGATGTAAAACACTTTCCACGATCCTTTGGTTACCGGCAGTTAGGTTTGCATGCTTCTTCTCCTGAGAGATGTACTGTGTTAACAACTTGACGTAACGTTCTATTACTACTGCTGATAATTTGAACTAATCAGCTACTAACTATCAATCGGTGTGCATCGTGATCTTCGCTACCTACTGCTGATTATTGTTGGCCTTCGATCTAGAAAAGATGAGTGTTCCACCAAGGCACGCGCGTTCCCCCGGCGATGAGGACTGCAACGATAATTAAAGGAAAAAAAATAAGATTTTTTCTTATTACTGCATTTAAAATGTAGCTTCATGGGAGTGAGTGTTGTACATAATAAGCTCATACAATGTTCATAAAATACGTGGACAAGATGCATCATGATTGTAATGGCTCCCCATTTGTACCCATCGTTACTTGGGAGAACCTAAGATCTCTGGAAATGGAGAGTAAATCCCATGATTGGTAGTTTCATTAATTCCAGAGATAGGTGTGTGTTCTATCATCAAACAACATCCCAGACATCCCATATGCACGATTGTATCAACAGATCAACAATTAAATCTCATGTCCTCGGTAAAGTTATTGTACGATGGCGAGATAATTTGTGTTTTTTGAGAAGAGCCTTCGTTAGAGATTAGCATATTGTTTAAGATTTAAAAAAATGTTTTCTGAAACTCTTAAACCGGAGATAAAAATAATACACCCAACGCCATACAAGATTTGGATTCCTTATCATTCCATCTTATTGATTACAACTTTTTTTTGTGATCCAAATCACAACGTTAACCACAAGCTCTTTTTGGAATTATTGTAAATTCCTGCAATATCGTAAAATCTAATAAACGAAAACAAAAACTACAAGAGATAGCTCGATTAACGTAGAACTAATAGAAAGCTGTTTTCTCATTATTGGAGAGAACGTAATGTGATCGTTTTAAAATTTACAACACATAATTCTCCCATTGAAGTTAATTAAAATATTCAAAATAAAACTTATGTTAAATGTAATATACAATTATAATTGTTATAATTGAAGTTGTGGATGTCAAATTTAAACAAAAATAGGTGGTCTTTTCATTGAAAAATTCAAAAATTCAAAGTAGTTAGGTGTTGATCCTCTCATTTCAAACTTCATTCCAAACCCAGTTGGTGATCAATTGTAAAGTCTTCAACAGAAATACTTGCAAAAAATTGCCTGAACTCATCTACTTTCACAATTATAAAACAGAACTCTACCTTTAGTATATCAGTAAATATCAAAGCCTGAACAATGCTACACCTTATTTGTAATATTTCCAAACGGTTGCTGCAAAACACTCATTAACGGTTACTGCAAAACGATAGTTGGCTAAGGTGATAACGTTCAAACGAAGACCACTTTTTGTGATGCTTTCACTTTTCTTACATCTAAAGTGTATCCCTATATAGAAAACAAAGACGTGGATGTTTGGAAGAGCTTAGATTATGAAAACAGTTTCAGCGTGTGTGTGAAAATCACTAAGCAGAACCAATTAAAACATTCAAAGTAATGGGTGTCCCGCATCAAATTGAATCACGGAAAAAAATCTGCAGAAAATTACCTAGTTTACCGATCCATTTTTGAACTTTCAGACAATAAAATATAACTATTAGTAAGCTTTTGGCTTCAACTTCAAGACTATAGCTGTAAGCTTAACTCCACTTATTAGGTATTGTACAACATCTGGCTGCAGCTTCTTCTGTACGGAAACCTACTTTTTCTTTAAGGAGTGTATCGAAAATAAGCTATCCACAAACTTTCTTTCAAATTTTGTTGAAAACCGATATTTTATTAATACAAAAATTGATCCTTTATTGTACGAGGTTAAACTTTAACATAATGAAGACCGGATGAAATTTAAGTTATTCCTTCGCGAATTTTCGAACTTTGGATCGAATGCTCTTCATCAAGTTCTGGACAAGTGTTGCATCGCATTTTTTGGACGCTTGAGCCCAAATTTTTTGAACTCCTGCATGTTCCCAGCTGCCTTACCAGTCTCTTAAAGACCCTCTTCACGATTGCCCAGTAACGTTCGATAAGTCAAGCTGAGGGCAATTTGGTGGATTGATATTTTTCTCAACGAAATCTATACCCTTTTCCGCAAGCCAATTGAGAGTGGCTTTGGCATAGTGAGCCGACGCTAAATCCGGCCAAAACAATGGAGGTGTACTATGCTTCTTATATAAAGGCAACAATCTCTTCTGGAGACACTGAGATCGATAGATTTCCGCATATATAGTTCCGGTAGTGTGAAAAATTGTTGACTTCAAACCACAGGAACATATTGCTTGGATCATTCCGACACTCGTTCCTGCTTTTTTGGCCAAATCACGTATTGACATTGATTTGTTCTTCATGATCAGAGATACCACTTTCTGCTCCAGTTTCGAGTTGGAAGAACCGGGTTTTCTGCCTCTTTCTGGTAGCTCATCCAAAGAATAGTGTTTCCCAAACTTATTAATGATGGTTTTAGCACTCGCATGATGAATTCCAAACCGCTTCGCCAATTTTCGCATAGTAATACCCTTCTCACTTAGCCATGTGTCCAGAACCTTAATTTTCATTTCCTTCTCAATACGCGACATTTTGAAAACGCAGAATTGGAACCGCACAAACAAGTAAACAAAAGAGAGCTAACAGTTACACGCACAGCATGTACTGTTCAGAGCATAAAAAATCATCACAAATACATGCGTACAACGCAAATGTATGTGGATAGCTTATATTCGATACACTCCTTATGTCTTCTACCACTCCAGAGCAACATTTGAATAGTGGCTAGATCCGAAGCTACATCCGGCCAGATAATCGTCGGGCCCTCATGTTCCTTCAACAGAGAAAGCAGACGCTAATTACAGACGTTTCTGTAGACACTCCTTGGGGTAGTCATGAACGGCGCACTCGTTTGCCACATGAGCAGATCGCTAGCCAAATCATTTATTTCTTGGAAAACTTTGAAAGTTCCTGCTTCCTTACTTCCTCCGGAACATCAAACTTATGATGAGCGGGGAAAAACAGTACCCCGGAAGCTGCCGGAAAGTCCGCCTTTACTTAAGTCTCATCATCCATGATGAGACAATGAGGCTTTGTCAGCATCTGGGTGTACAGTTTTCGCGCTTATTACTTTCCTACCGTATGTTGCAGAAGCATTGAAATTCCACTTAAACGCTTTCACGACACGTTTGTGCCCTTGATCACTAATAGAACATCGATTCTGACCGCATTTCTCCTTCCGTTTGACGCTCGGAGTTTCGTAGTAACGGTTAATCACACGACTCACCGTTAAGTGCACGATTCCAGTTGTTTGTTACAATGTCTTGATGAGAGAGTTGAGAATTTTCATGTGCTTGCGCAAAATCATTCCGCAGGTTGTTTTGGTGACACTATTTTTCAATTACCGAAAAATTGAGAGATAAAAAAACACTCTTGACTACTTCTACCCAAATTTACAGAGAAAATACCCTGTGGGTAATTTTCAACAGCGTTTTTCCGTAAAGCTATTTGATGTAAGACACCCTTTACTGTATGGTTTAATGGTATTCCGTTATTATGGTCTTTCTACACTATGATTGTTATTTTTGTACACTACCGGAACTATCAATACTTTCTCTTTACATATTCGCTCTAGCAAAAACAAATTGGTGTCCACTTCTGGAGCCTTACTTACTTCTTAAACAACATCATTACAGATCAGACCACATGGAGTCCAGCTCAAAGCTTTGTGGGGTTATCTGGCGGGATCATCAATATCACCATCATGTAGAAAAAAAATATAGTCTCAGTCACTGGCCTTAACATATGCTTCGAGAGGCAGAAGCAAACCAGAAAGAAGAAGAAGAACACGTCCTGAATCTCCTCCCAAAATTTAAGATCTTTTCGATAAAATCCACCTGATTGATTTTGTAAGTCATGAGCCAATATAAGTATAATTGTTATTTTTGTACATGTTTTCGCATCAGATGCTTATCAGAGGAGAACCTAAATGTTACTTCAACGGTTATGGCTAAAATTTGAAGTGATCAGTTTCAAATTACCTGTGTCTATGGAAAACCTTGCATACGACTCTTCAAATCACATAAGAATCCAACATATAGTTCAATCATAGTGAAACCGCGTGTTCAGGATTCTATTGGATATACTAGTCTGGGCATGCTTTTGGAACCTCTTAGAGAGTGACCATTCTCAGAATTGTACCAGAATCCATTTTATGACACATAGACAGATTTGAACTCAAAGATAAATGCAATAGAGATTATACAAACGCGGTATTTAAAAATGGCGACGAAAGAACAGTGCGTGCGCGAAAACGTTTTGCACGAGTACTTTGAAAATAAGGATCTGTCGAATCTTGCCATCGGAAAAAAAAGTTTAAAATCCCGGATTCCATAGTATCTGCTATCAAAAAACGTTCAAGAAACATCTGACTTGATGATGTTGTTTGAGAGGGAAATAATTTCTCATCACCATGAGGCTCTAGGAGTAGACAAAATTTTTTGCTGAATCAAAGTAGTGAAGAGAAATTATTGATACAGGGTGCGGCAGAAAATAATGCGAAAATGTTCGAACTTGAGTATTGGGTTAATTTGTGTAGCTAGTGACTAATTTCTGTCGAAAGTGTATTTTTTTATGTTTAAACATTCTATTTCTTTTATTGCAAATTCATCAAGATGTTCGCGAAAGAAGTGATCACCAGTTTGTTGCTCGCCCAGAAGAAGCCGAAAGAGATTGCCAAGGTGATAGGGTGCCATTTGGCAACAGTTTACCCCATAAAAAAGTCCCTGCATGATGGTCCTAAGCAGCGGAAGCCGGAAAGCGGACGTCCGCGCTTTGCACGCACGCCAAACGTGATCAAATCGGTCCGTGCAAAAATTGCTCGCAACCCAGTGTTGGCTTCCTTAGCAAAACTTTTAAAGGAAGTCAATATTTCGGAGAAATCCATGAGGAGAATCATCAAAGAAGACCTGCATGCACCTTCCAGAGCCAGAGTGAAACGCCACTTGACTACGGATCGGGACAAGGAACTACGAATGACTCGTTTCAAGAGATTGCTTTCCTTGTTGAAGAAGGAAAAAATGATAATCCTGTTCTCCGACGAAAAGCTTTTCAGCATCGATGCTGTGGCCTACAGCCCCACGTACCAGTTCATTTCACCGCAGAAAATGGAGAATGTTCCGGAAAAAGTGAAATTCAAATTTCAAACCAAACATCCGGCTGGTGTCATGATGTTTGGCTTGGTGGCGTCCAACGGTTTGAAAATGCCGCCTGTTTTCATTGATGCTGGAGTTAACATCAATACCGAAGTGTATGTCGGTGTTTTAAAGGACCAAGTGCTTCCCTGGGTGAAGGCCAACTTCTCCGAGGATCAAAACGTTGTCTTAAATCAGGATGGAGCGCCGTGTCACACGTCCAATCGAACCCAACAATGGTTGAACGATAACATGACGTTATGGCCGAAGGATTTGTGGCCCCCTAGCTGTCCAGCTCTTAATCCGTTGGATTATTTGATTTGAGCATATGTTGAAGCACGAGCCTGCAAAACATCACACTCTGAAGTCAACCATATACACGCACATGGCAGTCAATGTCGGAGGACTACGTCCGAAAGAAATGCTCTGGCTTCCAGCGTCGGCTCGAGGATGTTGTTAGTAAAAATGAAGGACACATTGAATAAATTTGTTTAAAAGGCCTTTATAAACATAACCGCACTCGAAAGTGTTGATATTATTGCTTAAATAAGTTGAAAATGGGATTTGAAAGAAATAGAACAAATTTTCGCATTATTATTCTCCGCACCCTGTAGTCTCGTTAGCGTACGGCAGGCTGTGAAAATTAAACAAAAGTAGTTTTTGAACTTGAGCGGAGGGCATTGTGAGGTAGTATTTCGAAACAAATACACAATCTTTTGCCAAGCATCCCCATGCGGAGTAGGTCAAGGCAGGAACGAATCCACCACCTTGGCTGGCTCATCTGACTGTTGATCGGAAGCAAAGAACCGGAAAAAGCCATAAGGCCAACGAGAACGATCACAAACGCGTGGTTGGGGCCTTTAAACGGAAACCGAACGTCTCAGTTCGACATGTGGCGAAAAAGTTGCATGTGAGCAAGGTTTTTCGTTCAGAATACCAAAACACGAGCTGAACTACGTGCATTCAAGGTTCAGAAGTCCCCAAATCGTGACAAGAAACAGAATACGATCGCAAAAAGCCGTGCCCGGACCAATTGCACGACCAATTTTTTTTTAACGGGATGGAAAATCTGCATCCAGACTTCTGAAGAACTCGGGGTGTGGGGATGAGGGTGCCAACTCCTCGACCCACTAAAAACCCACCCGTACCTCTAGCCTTGATACCAGTTTCCTGATACTCAGTCTTCTCCACAATGCCAATGGAGTGCGAGACCGTTATCTTCACCTCTGCAATGGATTCGCCGCGTACTTCTAGGGTGATGTCGTCTGCAAACCCGACAATCTTCACCCCGTTCGGGAACTCAAGCCGTAGTACCCCATCGTACATCGTGTCCCATAGCACCGGGCCCAGGATCGAACCTTGTGGGACTCCTGTGGTGATTTGAAGACGTTTTTAACGTACCTCTGTGTTGTACACTAGCACGCAATTCTGAAAATAACTTCCCCGAATCTTGTAAAGGTACCCCGGAACGTGGGGGCGTTGGAGTGAGTCAGCTATGGCCAATAGGCTGATGCAAATTTTTAAATGTTTGCTCCCCTAAGCTTAATCGACGCCAATTTGGGTCCTGATAGTCCCCATAAAATTTTAACACATTTGGTTTTAATTTGGCTTTGCACACGCTATTCAAAGTTTGTATGGGAATTAGTATGAAGAATCTCAAACTTACATTTCCAGATCCCTAACATTTTGATATTAAGTCCTTAAACCAAATCTAATAAAGATTCATATAGTGTAAGTTGACAACTATCAAAATGCCGAAGTTACCTGACATGTAAATTTTATACAAAAATAGTTATTCAACAAATAAAATAATGAGAAATAAAAATATGTAATATAGATAAAATTATAAATATAAAATAGATAAAATATATAATGTAATATATATAAAATAATATATATAAAAAACATAAATATTAAATATATTAAATAAATTAAATATATAAAATAATAAGAAAACATAAATAACAATAAAACACCATGCCTAAAGTTTGTATTTTATGTTTTATTGAATAACTTTTTTTGTATAAAATTTACATGTCAGGTATCTTCGGCATTTTGATAGTTGACAACCTACACTATATGAATCTATATTCGATTTGGTTTAAGGATATAATATCGAGACGTTAGGGATCCAGAAATGTAAGTTTGAGATTCTTCATACTAATTCCCATACAAACTTTGAATAGCGTGTGCAAAGCCAATGGCCTAATGGCCAACCAACTGGCGCTATTGAACGCATTTCTCACGTTAAAGGCAATCACTGAACAGTAGCGGACTCCTCGCCTCTTGCGCTGGAATGCCACTTCAGCCATCTTGGTGACGGACAGAATAGCATCCACCGTCGACTTCCCTTTCCGGCAGCCAAACTTATTTTTAGACAGACCGCCTTTACCCTTCGTGTATTTTGTCAGTCTGTTGAGAATTATACTCTCGAGCACCTTACCCGCTGTGTCCAACAGACATATAGGTCTATATACCGATGGATCCCATGGTGGCTTCCCTGTCTTCGGTAGCAATACTAGAGGCGTCCGGGCAGCTACAAATGCACACTCCTTTCACTTTTGCGATCGCGAAGCCCTCGTTTGAGGTAGACACAACCTCTTGGACTGGGAACTTGCCCGTCATCCATAATACCGCCCTATTAGACCTACACGGTACCCAGTTTCTGTTACCGGCGGGGATGCGATATGGGTCCGATGTTTTTGCTATATCCGTTCCTGACTTGCAAACTGACACAGCAAGGAGTTGCTGAGCCGCCTCACTGTGGCTTAGGTTCAATTGAGTTAACGGCACTATGTTTAGCTATTTGGTTTACCTTTGTAGGCCGGGCACTCGGGGCCCCGTGACGAAGCTTGTCGTTTGGTTTCCCGTCTTGCATTTCGGGGCTCCTTGCAGTGCCGGGCCTTGTGACATTTTCCTCCGCACCTACGGCAAAGATCGCTCCTATCGGGGCGTTTACATTCCCACAACATATGCCCGCTCTCGAGGCACTTGAGGCACACCTTGGGCGGCTGGTGGAATATCAGTGGGCAAACGGAACACCCTACTTTGAGTTTGCGAGCAGAATATAACGAAACCACACTCCTGCGTAATGGATGACGAGACATATGTGAAGGCGCACTTTTTTTTTCCTCTGTTCGGGACATAAACCACTGCGACCAGTAATTTGATCTATTGTAGTATATCCCGTATCCTTTGTTTAGTGCATGTCGAGTTACTTCATAACTATTGAGAAATGATGAAGTATTCGGTGTTGTTACAGTTGTCATTGTTTGTTTGTTGGCAATGAATCAGGTTTAATTGAAAGTTTCCGCTGTTTAAACCCTTTGTGAGCGATAGCACGCTTCAAAACCGGGCAAAACCGGATTCATTGCAACAAAACAAACAATAACTCCGATACTGACCATGCATCAGAACGGCGGACTTCATCCAGATTCCAAGAAACCTGTGACTGCCAAAGATAAGTGTGATGTTCCCGAGAGCCATCGGACACGGAAGATGTCAAAGTTCGCCAAGAAGTTCCTAATTTGGCAAGCGTTTTGTACTTGCGGAAAGTGGAGTACACCTTTCATTACCGCAAGCAGGTGTATTTGGAATAATGTCTCCTAAAGCAGCTTCTTCCTCTCCTGAACGCTTACGACGGTCCGAGGATCTTCTGGCCGGATTTGGCATCATGTTACTACACGTGGAGTGGTATAAGGCGAATGATGTCGATCGTGCTGAAAGATCTACCCTGTCCCCCCCGAAGGAACATATTCTAAAACGCCCTAAAATGGTGAAGATGTAGAAGAAATGATAATGCATTCAAAAAAAAATGCACATAATCAGTGGAAAATATCCATTAGAAATTCCCATAACTTTCATGTGATTCTGGAAATGGTAAAAGCTCCGCAAAATCAAGTGAATCTTGAGTATCCAGTGAAATGTAAAGGATAAGTCAAGTAGAGTTACTTTTTCTATGTGATACTCATGTAAAAGTCACTTATTTTGATATTGTAAAATTTCTACTGGTGTTTCCAGTAGTAGCTAATGAAGATATTTTTTCAGTGTGGGTAAATATGCAAAAAGCTGTCGATTGTGACATCGTGCAGAACCTTGTGGCTGGGGTTAAGGCCAAGGTTTGCGCATTTGGATATATTGGCGAATTAAATTAGATGTATGATATCAAAACTAATTTTATTTGTTACTTTGTACTCCATGAACATTTGGTGATAATCGGATAAAAACTCGAATTTTGAGAATGCATTTTGTGTGTGCGGATTTTAAACGGTTCATCCTTTAGTTCCCTAACATCCGAAGAAGTATCCTGAGGTATAGCTCCAGGCAGAGTTTTAAAATTGAATTTTTGATATGACACCTTTGTAGATTAATTCGGGTTCATTAACTAATGTGGCCAAGAATCCCATTTGTCCGAAAACACATAGCGGTAGTTTGTATGCACTCTGATTTGATGCGCACATGGGACAGGAACTCTCTCCTTTTTATGTTTGTATTGATTCGCAACGTCTGAGATCACTCAAGTTTTTCTCGTCATCTCTAACGTAGAGACCTCGGAGAGAAATACCGTGAAGCGTTGTGATACTGGTCCCCACTAGTATGATTAATGGGATCAATTTTCAATACTTCTATTCTATTTCCAACCTACCTTATACTGACGGGACTTTCGACACTTTCTCTTCATATCTTTCATTCTAGCAAACATTACTGTCCACTCTTGGTGCCTTCTACATCTAAATTTAAATTAAATCTATCACAAATCTCGAACCGCATGATAAAGTTCGATTCACCCTAAATTTGGACAAACTGCTTTTTGGTAAAAGCGACTAATTCGGTCAAATATTCTGAAAGTATATAGCTTGGATAGCTTTTTGTATATTTTCATTAAGAACGAAACATATTGTAACCTTGTGAGTTGAAAGTTGTGGAAGCCGAGGCAACTAATTCAGACTAATTCATTGAAAATCAAACATGGTCAGTTTCTAAAACTGCAAAATTGTAGAAATATGCTTTGTGCATTGTCCTCAATTGTACGAAAAAGATCACAATAAACATCGTTATGGAACATACGATCAACAACTGCATTGGCAAGTACATATTACGATCAATTTGAGCAAACTCAAGACTCTAAGATTGCAAGATTACCAAACGATGTCTATGAACTGAAAGTTCTGGAAAGAAGAGTGCCTGAAAAAGGCATTCTACTAGTCGATAGTTACGGCTACAGTCAAGAGGCACTTTAGAGGTACCCTGTTGTCAGGTTAATTTTATCAACAATGACCTCAACCCACCCAATCGCCTTCAATTTTGCCTAATCGAGAAATATTGGGCAATTGTTTAGCAGAAGCTGAAAAAAATGGAAATATTGCAATATGACTGCAGAGATGAAGAGATGGAATAAGTGGAATAAACTAGTCGCTCAATTTGACGAACAGAGTGTCCAAAAGATGATGCGAGGTATTTCAAGAAAACTTCGCCATTTCATCAAAACTGAAATTAAATAAGGCTGTTGATAAATTTTCCTTCAAGTACATTAAAAAACTTTTTTTGACTGCTTGACTGTTTTATTTCATCAAAAAATCCTGAGATACAGCATTTCTTGCGTCCAGCTATTAAGTAAATCAAGCTTTAAAGTCAAATAAAAAATGATGATATTGTGTCGAATGAATCGATAAAAATGAAAAAATAAATAAATGTAGTCATTCTGATGTTGATATCTGCCGTCTGTATACTTAGTAGATGTAGTCAGTCTGCTATCAAAGCACCTGATAATTTAATCAGATTCCAGCAATATCAACTAATCGGACACGCGACGCTAGTTGTTTACAAACAACGTTTCAAGCAGCTCAACTTCAGATTTGTTAGAGACTGCTGCTTGTTATTTCAATTTGCCTTTACAATTTGAGAACGTATTCCCTCTTTGAGAACGTATTGAATGCATTTTCAGTGGCATGATCAGTGCCGTGAATGTTCAAATCGTTCTACACATGTTTGCTACTGCTAAGCCGTCAACCAGTCTAACATGATTCTGAAACATCGTGAAATGACTGATAGCATTTGAAAATTTCAAGTACCGATGCGAGCAAATCCAAATATTTTCCCAAGCCGCTCTCAGCTGTTACTGTGATATCCGGTTGCAGTGACTTGCGTGTTTGTCATCCTCAAATGCTCATACAAACGACAAGTCTAACTACTCACAGCGCCACCAGCCAATTGCGTTTTCGTCATCGATCATATAAACTCGTCCGAAACGAATGCGGCATTTGATTCGATCGAATATACCTATGTAAGCACATGCCGGCCATCATCGTCAGCAGCACGCTAAAAAATAACCTTTAATTATCGTCTCGTCGCGACAATCCAAGCGTTTCATTGTCATTGTCGGTTGGTGGACGACCTCTCGAAGACAGGTCAACCCCCGTGTATACCGAATGGGCTATCATAAACCTATCGCTCAAGCCAGTCGTTTGCACTAGAATGATGTTTGCATACTTACGAACAATTATTTTCCTTGCTCAAGACTTTTACAGTTGTAGAAAATTTCGAATCACCTTGGATGCGATCAACCGAAAAGTCGAAAAGTTTGCTTTTCAAATTCCAACCTACACTTCGAGTGGTGTTTCTACCTCTCGTATCTGTTTTTGAGGGCTACTGAATAATTAGTCATTCTCACTGAACATGATTTAATATGCCGGGGTTTCAAGTGGACATTGCTGAATATTTAAGTGCTTCAGTACTCTTGTGGACAGGTAACCAAGTTGAGATGTACAGCGGAATTGTTCATTACTTATGGTATTGATTTAGCTGTAGTAGTAGTATTCGTGTAAAGAAAAATCAAAATAAACGTGGGGCAAACCACATTTCCGCTCTGGGACCTGTATGATATCTTTAAAACATTCTATCAAAAATTTGATTTTAAATTGACCCTTATAAAGTGAACGGCTGAACGAAACAGGTTTTCCAACGGCATCAGCTGGCGACAGGGAGCTTTATATAAATATTCAACTTATTTCCAGGGCAGTTATAAATCACAAATTGTGATTCACCATGTGACCAATTGTGTCATCAGGCAGCTAGAAAAGGAGGCTTGTAAGACTTCGTTCAATTATATCAAATAATGTTAAAATAACATGGTTAAATAACATCGTAATAAGATATGCGCACGGCAAATATAGCCAGCGTTGTTTGATAACATCTTTTCAAGTTTTTCATACTTCAAAAAGAGTGAGTCGCGACACTAAAGATGATTGGTAAATCGGCTATAGTTGTCAAAATCGAAAACCAAATGTTTACAAA
>JASCZW010017554.1:0-16875 GCA_034211315.2 Aedes japonicus | reverse complement strand
CATGTATTGCTTTGATTCGGCATCAGCGAATGTGAAGCGGTTTAAGAATGCTTTTGCATATATGATGGAGTTTATTGAGTTTAGGACTACAGGTTTCCGATTATGGCCATCCTTAAGATTTTGTTTAGAAATTAGGACCTTTTTGCGATTTACGTAATACATTCTCCAGCCCAAATAACAGGTCTGTGCAATTCGTATGGTGCTAAGCGGTCCAGTTATAGAAATTGAGACGACCGCCGCTTTGCTCGACAGATCAATTCCTGCTATTACAGATGTCAAGATTCGACGAAAGTTTGTCGAGTTGGTCGACTCAATCGATCACGTTCGGAAACTAGTGACTGATCTCTCCAGCATTTTTTTTGTGTGAACCGCCTAGTTCATCGATGACGGTGACCCGTTGATCGCCGATCTGCTTTACGTTGTCTTCTCTTGGAGTCGGAGTTTCTCCATTTTCGGTGAGGTGGTGCAAACCGGTTCAACTGGTTGAGGCTTGACCGACTGTATTACTCTGCGGCTTTCTGTCAGGTCATATTTCATCTATCAGCCCAATTTTGCTGAGAAAGCCGCTGAGCAGTTTTGCTGTCGGTGACTGCCGTCATGCAAGTGCCTTTCTTAGGCGGGGTTGGAGCCCATTTTTTCGCGAAGAGTCGTCATATCCCTGGGCAGAAAGCTATAATATGTTTGACGGTAAGTATTTGGTTGCATTTTGTTGCAATTTAGTGGTGGTTCTGTTTTTTCCAGTAAGTATTCCAGAGATCCGAGTAATGGCGCTATAACCTCATAAGCCATAAAGGAAGCTAAGACAAGAGCTAGCGCTCATGTCGCAAACCGACAGATAAGCTTTCAGGCTAGATGAGCCTGTTCCAGCTTTTGCTTCAGCTCAGAAAAGTGCGACGCAAAGCGAGTGCATTAACTTTCTTGGCTTAGTCACTCCCAACGACCTATGTATATTTATAAATAAACTTATGCTTTTCTCGCGAAGAAAAGCCTCCCCGCATTATCCGCATCCAACTTCCAACCCAGATGTCTATGAAGGTAGCATGAGTTCTCAGGCATCTTCTCGAGCAGACATCTAATCGGCCACTTCCCTCCACATCCACAGTGGGAAAAATGGGACCCAAATTCAAACTACATTAAAGGCCGCTGGATAAGTGCCCCTGTAAAATAGCTTATCTTATACTTGTAAAAAATGCGAGGAATCGAGAATGAGTGATGGTTTCACCTTGAGCAGACCTCGGGAATTGGCTCATTTTGCCCGATTTTCCCCTCTAGTTTCGAAGAAGAAAAATTGAACAATCACACATTTATTTTGTTAGCTCTGATAATATTGCATCCATTTGTGCTGTACTATTGTGGAAATGTCTGGAGAATCATTTTGCCTGATATTCCCCACATGCTGGAAGAGTACTAAAAGGGGTGTCCACGATGAAATTGCCACACCATGAAATTGCTCTAACTTTTTAACCGTTGGGTAGAATTTAATGAAAATTTGGGTGGATTTAGTTCATAGTGCATTATTTACATCCTGCAAGTTTTAAAGTCCTGTGATCAAAACTCGCGGAAATGGAGTCGAAAGAACAGCTCGTGCGTGATAAAATCTTGCGCATTCATCACGAGAACAAGGATCTCTCGCATCGTTCCATCGCTAAAACGTTGGGAATCGCGAATTCCACGGTGTCGCGAGTGATTAAGCGGTTCGAGGAACGGTTGACCACCGATCGGAAGCCCAGAAGTGAAGGAAAAAGTATTCCGTACAACACCAAAAATCACAACCGCGTAGTTGGGGCCTTCAACCGAAATCCGAACGCCTCCGTTCGGGATGTGGCTAAGAAGCTGCACCTTAGCCGAAGTTTTGTCCAGAAGGCCAAAACTAAGGCTGGGCTTCGAACGTTCAAGGTACAAAAGGCCCCTAATCGCGACGAGAAGCAGAACAAGTCCGCCAAAACCCGTGCCAGGAAGTTGTACCTCAACATGCTGACGAAAGTTGAATGCTGCATCATGGACGACGAAACATATGTGAAGGCCGACTTCAAACAGATCCCCGGCAACCTGTTTTTCACGGCCAAGCGATAAGTTCAGCGTTCCGGAGCATGTCCGCACTCAGAAGATGTCCAAATTTGCGAAGAAATTCCTGGTTTGGCAAGCCATCTGCACGTGCGGGAAGCGGAGTGCACCTTTCGTGACCCAGGACACGATGAACGGACAGGTGTACATAAAAGAGTGCCTCCAGAAGCGGCTGCTTCCTCTCCTGAAGGCCCACAACGTCCCAACAATCTTCTGGCCGGATTTGGCCTCATGCCACTACTCCAAGGACGTGCTGAAGTGGTATGCGGACAATAAGGTCAATTTCGTGCCGAAAATGTTCAACCCTCCCAACACTCCGGAGCTCCGCCCCATCGAGAAGTACTGGGCGATTATGAAGCAGCACCTCTTAAACGACCTAAGGTAGTGAAGACAGTCGAGGAACTGAAGAAAGTATGGGTTTACATGCAAAAACGGTTGATTCACAGGTTGTGCAGAATCTTATGGCCGGGGTTAAGGCCAAGGTGCGGGCATTTGCGTATGGACTGTAAATAAAATACGAGTAAAATGGTAAAATGAAGTTTAATAGTTATTTCTCAATCCCTGAAAATTTGATGGCAATCGGATGAAAACTCGAATTTTGCGAATCAATTTTGTGTGTGGCACTCCCCATCGTGGACACCTCTTTAGAGCATGCCATGTGGCCTTGGCAACCTGGGCGAATTAGAATCTCATAAAAATGCAGAGACCTTACTCATTAGTAGAACAAAGTTCGGGGAACTGAATGGAGAGTATGTCGGTCTTGTGTAAACATCAGTTATTGTCCATTTTACCTGCCTTCCTACATTACTCGGAAGAATCAAATGAAGACAAAATGCGATTTTGGAATAGCTGCGCATTAGAATCAAATCAAAATGCACTACAATATTATTAAAATGTCTGGAAAATCAAATGAAGTAGGATGTCGACCTACGCAGACTTCCGGGAAGCGGGCTCGCTGTTTTGTCCGATTTTCCCTTAATTTCGCACACTGCGTAATTGAATAACTCCTACATTTATCATATTTTCACTAATAATATTGAACCCATTTGGGATCTACCATTGGCAGAAAATGTCTGGGTATCCAATGAAGGCAATATCGTCTTGTAAAAACTGCAGGAACTGTCCATTTTGCCCGATATTCCTCATATATTGAAAAATAGAACAACAGAATGTCATGTGGTTTTTTAAATTTCATGCGAATTAGAATGTATATAAAATGCTATTGGGAAACTGTCTGGAGAATTTGAAATGGAGGGGATTTCCGACTTGTGTAGACGTCAGCTATTGACCATTTTACCTGCTTTTTCCCTCCGCATGTTAGGAAGAATCAACGTCATGCATCACGTGCGGCTAGAAGTAGCCGTGCACCACTGGCCGAAATCAAATGCACGGCAATATTATGAAAATGTCTGGAAGAACGGAATTACAAAGGGATGTCGGTCTCGTGCAGACCTCGGGAAGTAACTCATTTTGCCCGATTTTTCCCACACTTATTTTTTGAAGAAGAAGCTGAATAATCCTGCGTCTATCGCCTTAGCTTTGATCATATTGAACCCATTTATGCCTTAGTATTGCGGGAAATATCCGACGAAGAATCAAACGGAGGCAATATCGTCTTGTAAAAACGTCAGGAACTGTCGGAATTTTGCACAATTTTCACTACATATTGGAAAAACTAGATATAACAATTGGTTCTCGAAAGCTCACTACAAATTATCTATATACATAAAATGGATTTCTGTCTGTCTGTCTGTCTGTCTGTCTGAACCCTAATAGACTCGAAAACTACTGAAGAACCGACTGGCAGCGTGAAATTTTGTATGCCAGGGATTCTTGGGGCCGGGAAAGGTTCTAATGATAGTTTGAGACCCCTCCCTTCCATGGAAAAAAGGGGGCTCTCATACAAATGAAACACTAATTTCTACATAACTCGAGAACCAATCAAGCTAAAAGAAACCAAATTTAGCATGTGTGAGCTTTTGAAGGCAAAACAGGTTTTTATGGTGAACCCTCCCCATGATAGTGCTGGGAGCTCCCAAACAAATAAAACACAATATTCTGCATAACTCAGGAACCAATTAAGCAAACGGAACGCAACTTTGCATGTGGTGGTATTTTAAAACAAAAAATGTGTCTATGTTGGTTTGAGACCCCTCCCCTTTCTGAAAGTGTGAGGATCCATATAAATGAAACGCAAGTCCTTGCATAACTCGAGAAATTAATCAGGGGAATGGGAACAAATTCAGCCCAACATGAGAATTATCCCAACAGATATGATTATTTTTATGCAGGGATTTTTGGAGTCGGGAAAGGTTCTTATGATGGTTCGAACACTGTTATGAAAACTTATATGTAGGGTTGTTTGAGGCCGAAGAAGGTTCTTATGATGGTTCGAAGCTCCTTCCCCGTCTGGAGGGAGGACTTCCATACAAATGAAACACAAATTTCTGCAAAGCTCGAGTTCTTGGAATTGGAGTTCTTCAAATGGAACCAACTTTGGCATGTGGGGGTTTTAGGCAGGATTTTTTCTTAGGTGGTTCAAGACGTCTTCCCTCTGGAGAATGGTGAAGGAGGGCTCTCAAACCAATGAAACAGACATTCGAACCAAACATGAGTATTATCCATGCAACGAAAACAGAAGTAAGAAGCATATTCTGATAGAGGTTTGAACCCCTTTTTAGTCAAGAATTGGTTGAGTTACTTTCAGTGCTACATTATACACAAGAAGTTAGTCTTAGGTTATGGAAGAGAAAATTACGTGCAAACTGGACAGGATACGACTTCGTTTGTCTTGAAAATGCTTATACGCGAGAAAGCAAAACCGGTAGAAACTACCGGTCTAAAGGATAAATTAATAACACAAACCTTTTTTTGCGTAAATAACACACACAAGCAAACAAAAATATTTTAACCAGATTCATTCAGAACTAAAACCATAAATCGCGCCAGTTCTATTAATTTTCCATTCATTTAGTCGCATGCGTTGCAAGGCTCGCACCGGGTTCAGCGGTAATGTATAAAAATACAATGCTCTTTTGTGCCAGGAACTGTCTGAGAATTAGATGACATCGGTATTTGTCGCTTTTCTCTACATACTGGAAGAACAAATATTTAATGTGGTTTTTTAATGTTAGCGGAATTGTGTCTCAATAGTTACAAGTTTTGTTTACAAAAAGCTGATAAGCCATTTTTCCAAGAGTTGCGCGTGACATTCGCTTGTATTTGTCTTCAAGAGGCTCACTAGAAAGATTAACCTGTGCAATTTCCAGACAGTTTCATAATATTGTCGTGCATTTGATTTGTATTGTAACGCACGGCTATTTCCAAAAACCGCACTATATATATTGAGTCGTAGTCTGGTGAGTATGACATCATCTCTCGCGATTTCCTGTAATTGAATCTCTGTAAGGTGCTAATGGTGTATTTGCATTCTCTTAGTTTATTGTTTCTGGTTGAGTACCATTCCATTTGCCATTTATCAATCAATTTTCCTTTTGTTGATGGTTTTGGTTTCTTGTAGGTCAACTGTTTTCTGCGTTATTGTATTCAGTTCAAGGGCTCGCTTTGCTTCTGTATTAGCCTTTTCGTTCCTGCAGGAATGCCGATGTGGCTTGGGATTCAGCAAAGGTAATGGATGTTCCTTTATTGGTTATGTTGTACAGGGTGACTTTTTTATCTTTGAGAGAGATTTTATCTGTAATTTTTCGATAGTGGTGATCACGCTCGAGGAGTCAGTGCATATGATGAAGGCACCTACTCTTTCTTGATTTGATATCAGCTTAGGAGCCACTGGTATTGCCATACATTCGACGCTGTAGATGCTAAGTAGATTGTGGGTTCTTTTACGTATTGACGTTACCTTCGACAATTACACTGACACCCGTTCTTGAGTCGGTTTTTAGATCCATCAGTGCAGATCACTGGGTGAGTCTGTATTTAGTGCAGATTAGTTGGGCCAATAGTTTTCTCTGTTCTGGGTTAACCTTTCCACTCTCTACTCGCGTGTAGGATGGTATTATCGACATTTATTTGTTTACTCTTCAGGGTGGGTGGATTGTATATGCAGAGATCTACGTACTGGGATATTTGTTCCTAGGACTCTCTATGATTCTACTACTTTTTGGCTTTTATAGTGTTTGGTTCGGTAGTTGGTTCTTGATTCCATAGTTATCCTGAGCTGTGACTGCTGTACTCTTCTGTTTCGCTGTTTAATGGAAGACAGGTGGTGTTGATTGCCTTTGTTGCAATATCACTTGTCTTTGGTTTAGGAGGCATCTGATGTTTGGAATTCTTGCTTCAGCCTGTATGCTTATTACTGGACTGGTACAGAACTGCTCCTGTTGTATTGAAGACCACTAACACTCCCGACTGCACAGTGGGACGAAATAGAAAAAAAAAGTGGGACATGGTATTTTGCAGCGAAATTATTAGGTATGTTTAGATGGATTTATTTTTGTGATTAACAAATTTGCTTTAAGTGGTGTATACACCTAGATAAAAACTAGTTTATTTCTGGTTTAAATCATGTATTAAAACATTTTAGATAAAGGTCATTTCATGAAACGTTGTAGAAGACAAATCCACTTTCTATCTCTTAACTGGACGAAGTTGTAGGGTGAAAAAGGAATGAAAAATGTAATAGCCCCTTAAAACTCGTTTTTTTATCATAACTTTTTACTTGAGATTTTTCAATTTTTAAATGCTCTACAGAGTTTAAGGTACTTTAAAATTCACCTTTTTGAAGAAGAAAACTTATCATTATCTATTAACTTTAAAGGTTTACGTCGGTTTTGTTGAATTTTTGAGCTATCTTTGAGGATGCGTAGATTACAGGTTAGCAGTAGTAGCAGCTTCTAGACTTGACGTTAATTTATTCAACAACTATTACCCTTCAAAATAATGAACAAATATAAGAGGGTCCAAGAGGACACTCAATAATTTTTCAAAGAAGCGATACTATAGTAGACATCAGTATAGCCACACTAATCGTTTCCAAACAAACAGGCAAAACAGATGTTGGCAGGTACATGAGTTCCATTCAAAAATTCGATTTACAAGAAAATAGTCATAGACTAAAGACTGTGTTCGATGAAATTTGGACACACGCAATTGTTCGTAACCGTTTAGCGTGTGGGTAAAAATTATGCAGAAATTTTAACTGAATGTATTTCATTGTGTTGTGTAAATTGTGTAATGAGTTTCGTGTAAATCGCTCGAGAGTGATTTCAGTGAGTGGCTTCGAATGAAAGAAATAGTGCGCCAACAAATTTTGGGCACTCACTGCGAAAATCAAACGCCTTCTCATCGATGGATCGAAAAACAGCTCGGAATCGCACATTCAACCGTATCTCATGTGATCAACACGTTTAAGGACCGTAAAGACAACTAAGCGGAAAAACGGTAGTGGCAAAAAACGTGGCACATCAAATCCAGAGAAGGCCAGGATGGTATTGAACCAATTTAAGCGTTATCCCAACATTTCGACCATGGATGTTGCGAAAAAGGCGAAAGTTTCAGTTTGTTTTGTGCAGAAAATAATGAAAAGTTCTGGATTACATGTGTACAAGGTCAGAAGGCACTCGAACCGGAGCGATATACAGAACTCGGTGGCCAAAACTCGTGCAAGAAAACTGTACGGGAGTGGCTCACAAATCCATTGTGATGGACGATGATACCTACATATAAACCGACGCCAATCAAATGCCAGGACGGGAACACTACGTCGCCACCTCTAGGTTGGCCGTTCCGGAGAGTGTATGGAAGAAGAAACTGTCGAGGTTCGCCAACAACTTCCTTGTCTGGCAAGCGATCTGCGGATGTGGCAGAAATGGGTCAGCCCTTCATCACCTCTGGGACCGTCAACGGACAAATCTACAAGGACAAATGCCTCCAAAAACGACTTTTGCCCTTCTTGAAGATCTCACGATGGCTCGACACTGCTTTGGCCGGTTGGCATCTTGCCACTATGCCCAGCCCGTCTTAGACTGGTACAAAGATGATAGCTTTTGTACCAAATGACGTCAACCCTCCAAACGCTCCGGAACTTCACTCAATTGAAAATTTTGGGCAATCATGAAGAGCAAAAGCTTGTTAAAACTGCAAAACTGATAGAAAATGAACTTGAACTAAAGAAAGTGTGGTTAAAGGTAAGTAAGCAAGTCGGTCCTATCATTGCTCAAAATTTGATGAAAGAGGTCAAGGCAAAGGTGCGGACATTTGGGTTGAGAGAAGAGAGTTCAATAAACCAATGATATGCAAAACTTAACCATTTAGTAGTACTTTATTTCCAGAAAGTTTAAAAGAATCGGGCTCAAGGAAAATTTTTGGTGACCTATTTTGTGTGTCCAAATTTCATCGAATACAGTGTTTAGCTAGTGAAGATTCCTCAGATTTTCTAGAAAAATGGCTTCCATATTTTCAAAAAAAATCCATTTTTTTTAACTAAAATCGGTTCCGTAACTTTAATTGACCTCCTGATAAATTTCACAGAATTTTTAAAAATTAAATCAGAAGTTTATTTAAATAGCTTGATTTTTAAAAGTCAGTAGAAATAATTAAAAATTCTTGAACAACGATATGGGATCCACTACATTCCAAACAATCTTTACTTCTTGGTTATCTGATAAGTTTCCTGAATTTTATGGGTGCATGGTAAATAGATTTGCAGTGAATCGGTTGGCATCTTTAAAACGAATAAATTGTAAATGTTGTTTTGCGAAGCTGAAAACACGATGTGGAAATTTCCAAATTGTAAAAATGATGACATAACTTAAGGTCTGCCGGTGTCGGTGGTGCAGTGGTAAGCGTGACGGCTACTTGGCACCACAGTGGGTCTAGGTTCAATCCCAGTCGACGTCGGTGGTTTTTCTGAGGCGAAAAAATCTGGTCACGTCTTCCTTCGGAAGGGAAGCAAAGCCGTTGGTCCCGGTTCAAAGTCATGAGTCGATAGGTAGGGCCCAGGTGGTGGAGTCGTCTCCCTGGCGTGTGTGATTGTCACCATGTGAGGAAATTAGCCGATGGATAATAAATAAATAAATTATAATAACTTAAGGTCTATTTCGATAGAAAAGGAGCCTCATAACGGAGTCCTGATTCATCTGAGGAAATAAAAAGTTCTCAAAAATACATTTTTATAAGATGCTTTTGGTCAATAAACAAAACATGCCGACTTTATATGGAAAATAAGATCGTTTCAGATTCATTTTCATTTTATTGGTGGATATCAATGTCTGAAAAATCTGTAACTTTATCGCAATATCTGTAAGATGTCTGTAATCTGTATAAGGTCTGTAATACTCTGACTCTGTATGCATGATCAAATGTATGTATAAATACAGCCATGTCTGTACATCTGGCATCCCTTACAGTCACGACCGTAGATTCCGAACTCTAGTATAATTTGGATGATTCTATTATGTTACAATAGTTACCAGAAGACTATTTGAACACTGCAGATCATGTAATGAGATGTTGTTGAAGGAAAGAACGTATTGCTTGTAACAATTAGCTCATTGCTGGCTTTGACTTCTAACTCTTTTTCCCACCTGCATTTGTCACCAGGGTATTCATTTGCGCATTCATGAGTTCCAAATCATCTATTAGTGGGACTTACCTGTAAAAAACAAGAAAAATAATCAAGATGAGAAATATTGTACGGACCTAATATACTCAATGTTGCAATGTGATAAAAATATTGCCATTTGAAACCAAAGTGACACAACTTTCCTACTTCACGGAAGCTAGCTCAAAACCTGTATCTAAATCCATCGATCTATTCCGTTGCACGAAGGTGCTAATTGGAGACCTCACGCGTTGGTGTTGCTAATTCGCAGCTAATGCCCGTATTTTCTCCGGTGGCCACCAACGAGGCTCAAGCTAAAGAGCCATGCGATTCGCGCACTCTTTGATCTACAGTAGCCGATCTCCCTGCCTACTGGATTGTTGTTTACTCAGTACAAAATTGGCGCTGTTGGCAAATAAAAGGCCATTACGGCTGCCAACGACGGCGCAAGACGTCGCCCATGAATTCTCCATTCCAGGGTCGTCTGATGTCAAAACTGTGTGTTTTGCATGGGCATTTGCATTTTGCAAAATTTGCTGCTGTTCACTCTAATCTGAGAGCGAGCTGGTTAGAAAAACAAAATTTGCATGATACATTTAAGGCAAACGCAGACCCAGTAATGAATATCATTACTTGATAAAAAGTCAATCCTTGAACAAACATCAACATTTCCAGTTTCCGGAGCATATCTTAAAACACAGTGAAACGTGAGACAACTGAGTTTGACGGAAGGTTAATGTTATCTCAACTAGATGCTTTTATAAATTGGCATGAAATTTCTAAGCGTGTGAAAATTTAAAGAACTGGGATTTTAACGGACCAATGAACAGATTAGGAAACCACCAATGAACCGACCTTTTTTTCCAAATAATTCCTAGCAAAACACCACCGTCATCCAACCTCCCTCCGCGCATTCCGTGTGCTTTGTTGATCCCCATTGTAAGACGATAAGGTCACAAAGAGAAACCTCTCCCGGCTCTTCCCCCCACAGCACGATGTTTACCTTCTTATACCTGATTTCGCCAACAAAAAAGGTCATCCCCGCAGGGGCACTTTGAGCCGGAAAGAAATACCATACAAGTACCACCACACTCGTCCACCACCAACCCAGCCCCGTGCCATCCAGCAATTCAAGAAAGTAAATGCTGAAAGTTGCAAATGGAAATTATTATTACCCACGAAGGTACCACCTCCCCCCCTCCCCATGCCATATACGAAGTAAAATTGCCCAAAGAGATATGGGCTGTGGTTCGGTAGTGACAAAAGACCACCCTCTTACAGCTCTCACATTCGCACAGAGCTACTGCAGCACCCTTCAACTATTCAAAACTACCCCGGGTAGGACTGATGAGTGAAACGAGCAGGACCCAAGTCCCGTGCATGTGTGGGCAAAATGAGTGGTTTATACGCTTCACGAGATTGCATAATTGTACGGAGAAAGTAGAACATTATCGCAGCCGGATCCCATGCAGTAAGCGCCGAAGGGGGTCTGGTTCTGGAAAGCTTCCCACTCGGTTCTAAGCGAGTTCGGCTCGAGCTAGACTAGTGAATGTCGAATTTGTTAAAGCCTGCTGAAGTGCACCTATTGTTATGGTCGTCGTCGTCGTTGATGCTGAACGAACGTCTATAAAAGAAATGCACCGCCAAGTTTATGGGCCCTCTCGCTCTCTTCATACACGACCTGGTGAAAAGGGGATTGCGAGTCGTGTTTGAAGGCATGTAATAAACCATCTGCTCGGGTGCACATGGAAATGACATTGCGGTGCGTGAGAAAACTAAACAAGACCTTGGATAAGGTGCGCCACGTGTTCACATGCATATCGTTGAAATGGTTCCCTTAATCAATTGGATAAACAAAGCTTTGAGCAATCGAAGCTTATCAAGTGTTCCTACTTTGGGGGCACGTTCATTGATTATGTCACGCAAAAATGTCAATATTAAACCGGAATTGTCGCGTATTTTGATTCAAACGTTTTTCGCCTTCTTCGAATCGTCGCAGTTTTTAAACCTCTGATAGCGTGACGTACTTTATGGACGCTTTCTAGTATGAAACAACTTTTCGGTCACGAACCTGAATAGTAAAGACAGCTTTTCAAGTACCTCTTGGCTTCATTCAATGGGAAGTTTGCCTCTGTATGGAAGAATAAAGAGCGCTGAGGTAGTCCGCGCTTAATATTTAAGGTTGTTTAATGTGTTTCGGAACTATATTATTGCAGTAAAAAGTCATGCAATCATCATCAAACTCGCTTTTTGGTAGCATCTGAATCAATCTGGAATCTTTTGGATCAAACTCTTGAGTTGTTCAACAGACTTGCTCTTGATATAGCACTTTCACCACTTGTTTCTCGTCTTGTTCGTTGCGTTAGTTGCTTTTCGACTGCTTGGTTAGCTTCTTCGGAACTGTTTTGGTTTGTAGAAGCTCGCTGATGACATTCGACACCGTTTGCTGCGCCACCTTGTCCGAATTCACGATGGTTTTCTGTGAACGATTAGGATTTTCGAACCACTTGACCAAAATAAGATTCCGCAGCTCCTGTTGGCGAGACGCCATTTTCAAAACTTCAAATCGAAATTAAACAAAATGCACGTCAAGACAAACACGGAGGAATCAAAGTACTCGGAAATGAGAGTTTTTTCAAACACCTTGAAAATAAGTGGACTAACCGACAAGGTGGGTAAAGTTTGGAATGGTCAAAACATAGTCGACTCAAATATGACGTAGTTTTTTTTATCGTGCATTTAAAAACTTTAACACACCTCATTTTGTCAGTGTATGCTCACTCAGTTTTGTTTTGCCAAAATGTTCAGTTGCCAAAATGGCGTCGAAGCAAATAGAGCAGCGTATCAAAATTTTGCACGCTTATAAGCAAAATTCAAATTTGTCTTGTCTTGGCAAAATGACTTAAGGAGTGTATCGAATATAAGCTATCCACATACATTTGCGTTGTAGTACGCATGTATTTGTGATGGTTTTTTATGCTCTGAACACTGCATGCTGTGCGTTTGAATGTCAGCTTTCTTTTGTTTACTTGTTTGTGCGGTTCAAATTCTGCGTTTTCAAAATGTCGCGTATTGAAAAGGAAGTGAAAATTAAGGTTCTGGACACATGGCTATGTGAGAAGGGTATTACTATGCCAAAATTGGCGAAGCGGTTTGGAATTCATCATGCAAGTGTAAAAACCATCATTAATAAGTTTGAGGAACACTATTCTTTGGATGAGCTACCAGGAAGAGGCAGAAAACACGGTGCTTCCAACCCGAAACTTGAGCAAAAAGTGGTATCTCTAATCATGAAGAACAAATCAATGTCAATACGTGATTTGGCCAAAAAAGCAAGAAAGAGTGTTGGAATGATCCAGCGTATCAAGAGGCGAAACCACCTGAAGACCTACAAGAAGCAGAAAATCTCAAAACAAAGTGCAGAACAGAAGAAGCGAGCAGCAACAAGGGCCCGGAAATTGTATTCGCGTCTTTTGCAGCGTCCGGATGCATGCGATTTGATGGACGATGGGACCTATGTAAAAGATGACTCAAAAACCCTTCCAGGTCCACAATTTTTTACTGCCGTCGTTGGAGAGGATGTGAGCAATGCGGACAGGTCGATTCAAGTGGAAAAAATCGGTCGAAAGGTACTGGTATGGCAAGCAATATGTTCCTGTGGTTTGAAGTCAACCAGTTTTTACACTACCGGAACTATAAATGCGGAAATCTATCGATCTGAGTGTCTCCAGAAGAGATTGTTGCCTTGATATAAGAGGCATAGCAGTTCCACTATTTTGGTCGGATTTAGCGTCGGCTCACTATGCCAAAACAACTCTCAATTGGCTTTCGGAAAAGGGTATAGATTTCGTTGAGAAAAATATCAATCCACCAAATTGCCCTCAGCTTCGACCCATCGAACGTTACTGGGCAATCGTGAATAGGGTTTTCAAGAAGACTGGTAAGGCAGCTGGGAACATGCAGGAGTTCATAACAATTTGGGCTCAAGCGTCCAAAAAATGCGATGCAACACTTGTCCGGAACTTGATGAAGAGCATTCGATCCAAAGTGAAGGAATAACTTAAATTTCATCCGGTCTTCATTATGTTCAAGTTTAACCTCGTACAATAAAGGATCAATTTTTTTTATGAATGAAATATCGGTTTTCAACATAATTTGAAAGAAAGTTTGTGGATAGCTTATTTTCGATACACTCCTTAATATTGTCAAATCAACCATGAAGAGTGTTATAAAAGTGTTCGAAGGACATCTGACTGCCAGGAAGAATAGTGGCCAGCATTTTCAAACGCAATCCCAGCCTTTCTATCAGAGATATCGGAAACAAATTGGGAAAGTCCCACACAACAGTGCAAAGAGCTAAGAAACGAGTCGGGCTGTCAACATATATGGAAACAGTGACACCAAATCGAGATGATAAGAAAAACACAATAACCAAAGGATTAGCGGCGTAAGTTTTACACGAGTTTGTTGACCAAATTGGATTGCGTTGTTATATACAATGAAACATACGTAAAGGCTGATTTCAAACAGCTGATTTCAACGCCAGGTCAAGAGTTTTATACGGCTATCGGAAAAGGCAAGGTTCAAGATAAGTTTAAGCAGAGTATGAAAGTTTCGTGGAACCTGGCACTGTCAACCAAGATATTTATGTAAAGGAATAGTTGCAAAAACGCATATTGATTTGCTTGAAGAAACATAGTTGTTCCGTGCTGTTTTAGCCAGACCTCGCTTCTTGCCACTACGTAAAATGGCTCAGGAATGGTATAATACAAATTGTACCCAAGGAGCAAAACCCTCCAAACTAGCCGGAGCTGCGACCAATAAGAAAATATTGGGCTTTCGTAAAGAGAAACCTCAAGATAACTCAAAAAAAAGTTGGAAGTGAAAAACAGTTCAAGGCAAATCGGCGTTCAGCATCAAATAAGGTGGATATAACAGCGGTACAAAACGTGATAAAAAGTGTGAAACGTAAAGTTCGACAGTTTGCATTTGGAAAATTGGAAGCTTAATCAAAGAATTATCCTGTGTTTAGCAGACGATGAACTTCAAAAAGAAATAAAGATTGAAGTATGTAAATCTAGGGTTTTCTTTTCATTAGGGCGTATCTACAATTGAGAGATTCTCTCAGGGCTCGCTCTCTTTTATTCATTATAGCGCCATTATAAAACTTACGAGGCATTCTTCAGTACAGATCGAAACACAACAGTGCTGGCTATCATACTCTACAAATAGTAGAATGAAAAACGTATAGGTGATTGGTTTATGAATGAAAGAGAGCGAGCCCGGAGAGAATCTCTCAATTGTAGATTCACACCAATGAAAAAAAAAACCCTAGAAATATAATTTATGTAATAAACTAATCCGTTGCACACAATCACGTTTGACCAATTTTTACCGTCTCACCCTTTAAAAGCGTTTTACCCATGAGTGAGAACAACGTCTGTACGTCAAAATGGATGTTTACTTTTCACCCATCTTCTCGAAGCCAGAATTGTTTTTTGGATGGTCGATTATTCATAAATTGTTCAGAAAACATAGAAATTAGCACATTGTATTTCGTGACACTTTATTCAAGCAATAAAACTGGCTCACAATAGAAGTCATTTTTTTATAGCGTGCACAGGCTCATTGTATTTTTAGAAACCAGCCATCTTTTCGACTGTTTGATACACTAAAAAAAAACGACACGTTGTTTCCACGTCAAATTTCACGTAACTTTCATCTGAACACGCAGTCTTCTTCAGTAAAAGTAAACATTACGTGTCAGTGAATTGGACGTAAAATATAATTTACTTTTTATATGATTTTCACGTAGAATATAGATTTACGTTGGAATCACTTAGCTCTTACGTGAATTCCACTAAACTACCTTACATTAGCTTCTTTTGACGTCACCGTAAACTATCGTTCAATAAGGTAAATTAAGGTAAACTAAGGTTTACCTAAATTTAGGTTAACGGGGTAAACTATCAAGTAGGTAAATTGAAAATCCTTAAAAAGCCAGCGGTGGGTAAAATTAACTTACTAGATGGTAAAAAATATCTAAATGCACCAGGCCATATAATGCGAACATTGGGTAAATTCATTGGGTAAAATATTGATTCCAACGCACTTTCTCCAACGTTAGGTTTAACGTTCAGATCAAATTTTTTTTTGGAAGACGGATTTTCCAGCGTTCAAACGCCGACGCAAAATATGAAATTTCCGAGGAACTTCGCGACAAGCACGAATCTGCTTTTGTAAACTAACATTTCATTCGCCGATTTCACTCGAATATAAGCACAGTTCCAAAAATTAACATTACAATCAAGTAGAGGCATTATTACTCTTTGATTTGTTAGAGTATGTTTTTGAGATTGAACTAATTTTCACGGAAAATCATCGATTGAAATGTTTGTTTACAAAAACAGATTCGGATTTCTTCTGAAGTACTCACATTTATTTGCTGCCGTCGACAAGCGATATCCTGCGTCCTCCAGGAAAACACAATACAACATACCTATGCTCTTTTGCATTACGTCGCTTCAAATTGCCCGTCATGGACACATTTTTTTTTTACCCACCGCGGAGTTGTTTTTACTCAACACACTTTAAAAAAATAAAAACAAATTCAAGTTCTTTTTTACCAACCTGTAGGTAATGTATACATTACTCAACCGTTAAAATGAACTTACAGAGCACATGGATTCTATCTAATAAAATACTGAGACGCGTTTACATAAAATTAAGTAGTTTAAACTCAAATTTCCAGTACTTTTCGTTTCCAGTGAGTTAATGAAAATTACGTGCGTTTCACGTGAAAACAACGTGTCGATTTTTTTGAGAATATAGTTCCCGATGGTGAGTAATTTCTGATTTGCGGTTCCACGCCAAATCAGTAAGTAACAAAATTTTCGTATTTTAGATTTGGCCCAAACTTTGTAAAGTGTAAGTACTAGTGCTTTGACATAAGGAACGGTCGTTTTGATACTAGTGTAACTTTTGAGAAGGACTTATGTGTTTTTGATTCAACAGTTTCAGGAAAACAGTAACTCGGAAAACGTTCGTTTCCGAGAAAAAGTGTCTGAGAGAAAATGGCAGGGAATAAAACTGTCCATGAAAAATTACACTGAAATTTTGTTTATTGAAAATATCACAATTAAAACTTAAAACTAAAACCTTTGCAAATCAGTTTGGCAGTGTAAACGACATGAGTCGCAAATCTTTAACGAAATGTTTAAAGGTAGTTTACATTGCATGTCAACAAACTT
>JASCZW010017553.1:0-16842 GCA_034211315.2 Aedes japonicus | reverse complement strand
TTGCACTTGAATTTAGGTGTTCAAAAACTTAAAATTACATGAACGCAAACTGAAAAGGAAGTGTACGACAGAATAATGTGTTGAAAGAGATTTAAAATTACATGATGTCAAACATTGGAAAAAAACTAACCTCAAAGTAGTTAGTCAAACTACAATCGTCTTCGAAAACGAACGCTGAGGTTTTATTGCGATCAGTTTCATGTGTTGTAAGAGAAAATAAGTGTCAAATATGGCATAAGTAATTTGATCTGAGTAAATTATACGTTTTGTAAAAACGTTTGCACAGGCATTTTCCATTTTTGAAGTGCGCATTGGGATGAGAAGTGGGTTCTAGTTGTTTGTGGTATATCGGCAGAATGCGATTGCATGTACATAATTGGCATGGGAGTAAAATCGATTTGTATTTTTCCGGCTAAAAAATCTTTCGGTCTTTAAGAAAATTACAATTTTTTTTTTAACTTTTCTTGTAGACCTCAGAAACGAGAAACACGTTTTTACGTGATGTCAGAACAAGTACGTTTGACGGAGGGAACTTGAAATGTTTTGACTGCCATTGCTGACTTACTAGGTGTATCGGGATCTAAATCAAGGGTTACGCGAAAAGTCAGCAAGTGCGTATGCTACAAGTAGATTCTGTTTCTTCCGGTTTTTCTTTTTCTTATGTTCAAAGGCTGATTTATATCAATAAATTAAAAATATTTGAAGAATATTTGTTACATGTTTCGTTGATCAGTTGACAGAATCGAAAAACCATTGAATATACTAATAAAGCGTTTAATTCCGTATGATTTTGACATAATATTATGCCTGAATAGATGTAAATTTAGAGCAGTTTAAAAATAATTGAAGTTGGATGCAGTGACCTAAATTTATGTCACGACTTGTAAAAATAAGATTTCCGCTTACGTTTCATGGAGAGCACGTAAATTTAAGTCATTTTAGCCGCTTCGTTTAGGTGCATCTAATAAGATGTAAATTTCCAGGAAATTTTCTAAGTGTGTAGTTGTTATAGGAACAGTGGAAATTTTAAGCATAAATGATTTATAAAAATTGTTAGGAAAAAAAGAAAATTTTACGGCTATACTGAACCTTAGATTCAATTACCACATTTATTTTTGGTTTTTGTTTGTACTAGTAAATGTGCTGATATTTTTCAAATTTCAACTGTTCTTAATAAAATAGTTGTGAGCAATAAAAATGAGGAAGGATCTCACCAAAATATTTACAATTGACATAACTTACCATAAAAGCATATCAGTCTCTCTTCAGCAAAATATCAAAAAATAATACTTTCAAACGCATCTTGCACTGCATGTTATTTGTATAGAACTCATTTGCTTTTATAGGCTGATCCAATATGGAGTGGATCAAATACTAAAATTATTATACTTTGTTGGTTCTTCACAAGGTATCTCTTTTCTCATATTAAACAATATTATAAAAGACACAATTACTATTTATACAATCCTAGAGGGTTTGAGCTGTTTAGTGGAATACTTGTAACTATAAATTTGAAAAAAAAATTAGTAATCTCCATTTAATTCCAACTGCCTTTGCTTATTTTCGACAGATACGCGTATTTCGTCTACAATGTGCAGACTTCTTCAGTGTCTCGTACTAATAACTCGACTAGTACGTACTAATAACTTGACCAGTACTAGTACGAGTCAGAGTTATTGGTACGAGACACTGACAGAAGTCTGCAATTGTAAACGAAAATACGCGTATCTGTCGAAAATAAGCAAAGGTAGTTGGAATTAAATGGAGATTACTAATTTTTCTTCTAATTTATAGTTATTTATACAAGTTTCAAATTCGAATAATGTACAAGAAATTTTACTCTTGAAATATTTGAATACTTGACCATGTAAAAAGCAGCTACAATTAGTCAATGCACTTCCAACCGTTTACTTACCAAAAACCCAACCTCACAGATAAAATAGTTAATTTGACAAGCGCGTGAAATTTCCTCGCGTTATCTAATGCACATAACGGGAAGCGATTTGCAGAACATACTGGATATTGTCTGCAATCGTTTCATCACAGCTCAGCTAGATTTAGGCAGTTAGTATCGACAAGATTTGCAAGACAATATCGTCATTTACGTTCTGCGAAATCTAGCATTCGGACCTTTACGTGCATTAGATAACGCAGAATTAATTCAGTTTTCTTCTGTGTACCTCTTGACATAACGCGAGTCAGGTGGGCCAAAACTAACGATGCAAATGCGAAGCTTAATATAGCATTAAAAATATTGTGAAGGGATGTTATAATATAAAATAATATTTATATTTGTTATGTCTGCATATTTGCTGATCCTGCTGCAATTGTAGACGGACTTGCACTATCATAATCACAAGGGAAGAAAACAATTCAAAATTACTATACAATACACAGAAAAAAATAAAAATTAACAAGCGTGTACAATATCCCCTCGTTTAAATCCAAGCTAAAGGAGGTTTAAACAACGAAATTGTCTGCAACTTTTCATGTGCCATACACCAATATTGGCAATCTTTCATACAACAGGCTGGATTCAGGCGTTATCAGGCTTAAATTTACATGAAATATCTCATTATATTCTGGCAAATCTAGCATTCCCTTTATGTGCATTAGATAACACAGAAAATTCAATGTTTCTTTTTATCTGTGTACTTGGGAATGCCATGGATGATCGGGGTCGCGCTGCCTACATCGCCTTGATGCGGATGCCACCTAATTGTTGATACAGCGTTTCTTACTCAACCACTGGATGCCAGGACACAAGCTGTTTGAGCTGCACCTCCTTGGTGGACAGACGCTCGGCACGCACCTCCTCAATCTAGCTGAAGTCAGAAGGACAACAGTGTCCAGGCTGCACCATCAGCTTAGTACGCAACCCTTAGCTGGCGGGCTTTGTCATCTCTTGACCCGCGGAAGCATGAGGTGGGAACATGTGAGGACTAGAGCTATGTTGCGGAGACGCACGCTCCATTCCAATTGTCTACTCACCATTTTGCAGTTCAACATCATTTTTGTTTACATTGTTACATACGACCTATTGAAAATTTGCTCTAGAAATGCAAAATACGCACGGGCAAAATTTGAGCAAACTTCTAGGAAACTGGTGGTTTTTCTAGATGATGTATTTTAAATCTACAAAATAACAGTAATTAATTGGTAATCAATCATCATATATGCATCGAAATATTGGCCCGATCGAGTTGATGCTCGTGTAATTGAATGTGAAATAATTTGGAAAATATTGGAGTTTTAGACCTATTTTCTAACAACTGATGGAAACAGTGAACACTGATTAAGTTGTTCCCTACCCTATAACCCATATCTTATTTTGTTTTTATGCTTCTTTGGTGTTGTTATTATTATTATTGTTAACAAATTAACGTCAAAAGCCCCTGAAAACGTTCGCAAGGAGTGATGTAATGAACAATGTTTGTTTTATCACGCAATGTGCCATGTTTCAGTGCAAGCAATTGTTAGAAATATTTAAATTCGATGATTCACAGATAAAAAGAAACATCGAATTTTCTGCGTTATCTAATGAATAGTAGGATATTTCACGTAAATTTAAGTTACATAACACCTGCATCTAGTCTATTGTATGAGAGATTGCAAACATTGTTGCGTGGCGCATGAAAGATTGCTAATAATTTCGTTATTAACGCTCCCTTTGGCTTGGAAATAAACTAGAAGAAATTTTATGCGTTTGCTAAAATTAATTATTTTTTGCTGTGTGCAGAATTTCAGAAAAATTATATTCGAAATCAATGAGTTATTATCGTTTAAAGGTTGACCACATCTTGTGACAATTTTTTTAAAATTTCCCATTTTCATTACTAAATGTTGCCTAAGGATGTATTCAAAATTAAAATTAAATCTTCGGTAATCCGATTTTACGGATTTTCAGTAAAATTTTACCGAAATCCGGTAATTTTTTAACAGATATCTGTAAAATTTCACCAAAATCCATTAAATCGGATTACCGAACGATCAGCTGTTGAGAATTCGGTAAAACTTAACAGATTTCTGTAAAAAAAATCTAACTGTGTATTTACGGGATTTATTCACTACAAACAAAAGACATTAGAATCCCAATATCATTTTTCGAGATACTTCAACAAATTGCTTTTGTTGATATTCATAAACATTAACGGCTCGTGAACGAACAATTAGAAATCAAATTTGGAAATGTGATGAATTGGATATCCACGCCCTTTGCAGCATCCTATTTATTCTGCCACCTGGATTATCTTGCTTGAGACCAACAACAAGTTCCACTTGTCAAAACAACCTGTCAAAAATGGTTATCCTATCCTATCCGAGCAAATGAAAGAGCCTGAGTGCACATCCACCAACCACACTCACATCATGAAACCAAGCACACCCGTCCTCTCGACACATGCGCTCTCATCGCCGTTGTTGGTTGTTGTTCTTCCTCGATAGGCTAACTCGCTCCTTCGAAGGAAGTATGGAAGAAGAGCAATATGGTCAATCTGATGGAAAATTGCGATACTTGGCAGTTGGCAGTTGTGTTGTTGTTGAGAAACAGCCCATGTTGTGAACTGACTTCTGTTGCGATGGTTGGCGAGCCGCTCCCTAACTATGGAGCTCACTTTTGACAGCGAAGATTTCTCATCTGAGGAAAATTTGAGATGCTGCGGGTGAGATGATTGAGGGATGATACATCGGGAAAGGTTCGCACTTTGGTTGGAACAATGCGAATGGAATTACTATTTGAATTTTGTACAATTCAAATACATGTATACGAAAATTTCCCATTTTTTTTACCAATCGCCAAAATAACTGGAGAGCATAATTTTTTTCTTATTGGACTCTTTTCGTTTGATCACAATGTTCTATTTTTCCTACATGTTTTACTATTATTATTGATCTTTTAACTCTTGACATTTAACGCAATCCACTAAACTGGTTTATATATATAGAAATTAATTTCTGTCTGTCTGCTGTCTGACCCTTAAAGACTCGGAAACTACTGAACAGAGCGGCGTGAAACTGTGTATGCACAAATTATTGGAGCTGTGGATGGTTCTTATGGTAGTTTGAGACCCCTTCCACCTCCAGAAGGAGGGGGGGGGGGTTAGCTCTCAAAGAAATGAAAAACAAATTTCTGCATAACTCGCAAACTAATCAAGCAAATTTGGAATGAGCGGGTTTTTTAAGACAAGAAATGTTTCTAGGAGGAGGGGGCTTTAATACAAATAAAACACAAATTTTAGTGCTAAATTATGCACAAAATGTTAATCTAAGGTTATGCAAGAGAAAATTACGTTCAAACTGACAAGATACGGTGTAGTTTGAAGATAAATGTTTTGTCTATAAAATTCTTCTACACAGAAAGAAAAACAATGGTAGAAACTAAAGATCCGAGAAGTATATAAAAAACACACACCTAAGTTTATTATTACAGAAATAACACACATCAGCAAACAAAAGTATTTAAATTAAAACACATTCCGAAAAAAAAAACAGTTTTATTGAATTTTCATTCATTTAGTTGCAAGCGTAGCAAGGCTCGCACCGGGTTTAGCCAGTACTTTCAATAAAAACATCATTTCACGACTCGCTATCGTCCTCCAGAACTTTACAGTGTTTACCTGTGGGGTTCAAGCTCGGCTCGGATGCTTGGTACTTGATGATACTTGTGTTGCATTCATTGCAGCTACTTTGCTTATCGAAATAAATTAAAAAATAAGTATATCATACTTTCTAATTCCTTCCCCACTGATTTCTCAAGCTCTGAAGTTGCCTTCTTCTTAGAACTATTAACATTTTTCCTCAATTGTTCGATAGTTTTTCAACGCGTAGCTAATTTGAAATTCTCATGCTTTTGATGCATCTCCCCATTTTCTTGGCAACCCGAAGGACGGCTTCTAGCGACCAAACTGACCATCCAACTTTTAGGTTCTTGTTTTCCCTGAGCCATTTAGCTCCCACATCTTGACGTGATCGACTCAAGTAGCCCAGATGGTTGGGCCACCTTACGCCGACGAAGAGTTCTCCGGGAGTGGAACTTCACCCGAAACCGATTCTTCTGCTGTTGCTTCTCACTCCAAAACGGGTCGATTGGTAGGGTGCGCCCTACCCCTCCAGCGACTCCGGTGGAGACTGGCGTCCGGTTGGCTGGCGCCCCGATGAACCAAAATCGGTGCTACTGTAGTTATTTTGTCACTACTAATAGATTGGTAGTCATCTGGGCTGCAAAATGGTGAGTCGACAACCGTGATGGAGCGTGCGTCCCCGCAACATAGCTCTGGTCCTCACAAGCTCCTACCTCATGCTTCCACGGGTCAACAGATGACAAAGACCGCCAGCTAAGGGTTGCGTACTTAGCTGGTAGTGCAGCTTGGGCACTGTCCTTCTGACTTCAGCTAGATTGAGGAGGTGCGAAGCGAGCGTCTGTCCACCAAGGAGGTGCGGCTCAAACAGCGGCTGAGTAAGAAACGCTGTATCTCGTCAGGTATACCTTAGGAGGCAGTCCCACCAACGCAATGTAGCCAGCGCGGTAAGATAGCATGCTGAAGTCTTACCCTACCACGAAAAATGTAAGTATTCTTTATTTTGTGAGATTTTTCCTCATTTTATTGCCCACAACTATTTTATAAGGAACAGTAGAAATTTGCAGTACATTTACTAGTGCAAATAAAAACAAAAATAAATGTGTTAATTGAATCTAAAGTTCAGTATAGCAGTGAAATTTTCATTTTGTCTTAACTTTTTATAAATCATTTATGCTAAAAATGTCAACTGTTCCTTTAACAACTATATAACGGGGATTCCCTGGGGGGGTTAGCCTAAGGCAGTCGAAGGATTTGTTGACTGGACAAGGGTTCGTGGAGTCGCCAGTACCTTGTCATGCGAAGACACGCGGCCTTCTTCCGAAGGTCCTCACTGAGATCGGCTGACCCTGCTACAAGAAGCCATCACGTAGGCTATTCTCTCAGAACAACCTGCTGAGAATAGTCCTGCAGCCATAGGTAATCCTTGCACTGATGGTGGGTTATTATTACACATCACTAATAGATTGGTAGTCATCTCACTTAGGCGTGTACGCTACGACGTAAAGTTTAACGACTGGTCACTTCGCCATTTCCTCTGCAGCTCGGACAGTATCCTTGTTATTGCCCAGCGTTCCATGTGTCGCCTTCGTGACACATCTCTGACAACATTGTCGACTGTCACGCCACGTATATCCCTGCGCACTTCTTTGAACCTAAGGCATTCGAAGACGAGGTGCACTGGTGTCTCCTCCAGGTTCGCGCACTCCGTGCAAAAAGGTGAAGAAGCGTGATCAAACCGATACATATACTTCCGGAAGCAGCCGTGCCCTGAGAGGAACTGCCTCAGATAGAAGTTCACCACTGTCCCACCTTGCCCTCCTCTGTCCCTCCTCGCATTTCTGGTATCCTTCCGCTGATAGCACTCGACGTCTTCAATCAGGGTGATGCAAATGGGCATCATGCCAGCGATAAAGCATATTGCCACCGACGAAATTATTCTGTGGGTGCTCGTGATTCGTATGGCCATGAGTCGGAACACCCTGTTCAGCTTCCTACTATTACGCTCAGTTTTCAGCGCCGCGACCCAGGCTAGGGTTTCATACCTTAGAATTGAAGTTGCCACACTCGCCAGAAGTCACCTCCTGCTGATCCTTAGTACACCGACATTTGGCATGATTCTTGCTACCTCATTGACCGCTTTCGCCGCCTGTTCGCAAGCGTAATTGACGTGCGCGTTGGAATTCAAGCGATCATCAACCATCACCCCCAGGTACTTTAATACACGCTTCGACAGAATTGTGTGTCCTCCGACGTTGATAACAACCCGCTGAACTACTTTGCGGTTGCTAATCTTATGTCTTATGATGAACCGGCTGAAGGTTTGCTCCAGTCATCCACGTTTCAATGGTGACCATTGCCTCTGCCGTCAGCATCTCGACCTCTTCCAGAGTCTCGCCCGTCATCGTAAGGACGACATCATCTACAAATCCGACGATCCCAACACCATTACGTAAGTTCGGCGTTAATACTTCATCCTACATCGCGTTTCAGAGCGTTGGGCCGAGAATCGAGTCTTGTGGCACCTCCGCTGTGATCCTGATAGATTTCTGCCCCAACTCTGTTTCATATGCCAGGACTCTGTTTTGGAAGTAACTCCCTAGTATTCTGCACAGGAAGCAAGGTACACGCATTTTGTGCAATGCTGCAGCGATAGTGTCCTAGCTAGCGCTGTTAAAAGCGTTTTTGACGTCGATCGTCGGTGCAGAACAGCGCAGAACAGATTGACACTCCTTTTCTGCTTTAAAACCTTCTCTGCTCTCTGCACGACTATCCGGATTGCTTCCACCGTCGAGACCCCTTTTCAGAATCTGAATTATCTTTTTGAAAGGCCATGATTGCTTTCCGTGAAATGCGTGAACTGCCTGTTGAGGATGATCCAGGGTGGTCCACGATCGTCTTCAATTTGTCCGGGAACATTTCAGTAGTTGTCGCTGGACGCTTAAAGTTCGCCACCACGATTCTATAAGCGTTGCCTCAAGGGTTCACATCGACTTCTTGGCCCAACTTTTCGAAGCAGTTTGACTTGCTCAACTTGATCTCTCGTTTGAGGGCGGTGCGAGCTCCGCGAAATACGGGTTTCTGTCCTTCTCTCTCAGCTTCAGCCCGGGCTCTCTGGGCACTTCTGCTTGCTCGGAGGCATGCAGCGCGGAGGGTAGTGAAAGTCTCATTCCACATGTAAGCTGAGCGCCATCGGATCCTGTGCTCCTGTTTCCTCGGTATTCATGTATAACAGGCTTTTGATACCGTGTCTATCAATTTCACTGTGTCCACGGTTGCATCGCTGTTTGTCCGGACCGCTTCGACAAAGACCTTTGTCTTCCACTTTCACTCGTAGCTCCTCGTTCTTCTCGTTACAGTGGAGCATTCCTCACTTACTTTCCAGTTCATGCCTTCCATATGCAACGGGCTGCAGAACGTAACATCGATTATGGACTCCCGACCACCTTTGCGGAATGTGCTGGCATTCCTTTCGTTGCACAGCCTCACATCCAGCTTCGCCAGAGCTTAAAGTAGACTGTGTCCCCTTGGATTAGTCCGCTGACTACCGCACTCCGTGGCCCAGGCGTTGAAACCTGCTGCGATGACTACCAGCCCTCGTCCGACCAGCGTGTCGGTGAGTGCATCCAACATCCAGTTGCATTCTTTGTCAGTCCATCTGGGAGGTGCATAGCAGTTGCATACGAGTATTCCGTTGACTTTGGTAATCACAAAGCCGATTTACGAGCACTCGACCACCTGTTGGATGGGGAGTCTTCTTGTAACTCGTATTGCCGCCATTCCTGCTCTATCTGTCACCCACGTACTTTCACCAAGAAAGCATTTCCAGCCAGAATAGCATACCGGTTGGACCCTAATCTCTCCGATCTGAATGAAATTTTGTCGGTTTCTACACAAAATTACGTTTTTCATAACAAAATCCAAAACAATCCTGGACTAAGAAGGGCGTATATAATATGTGGATTTTATTTTTTCAAAGAAATTTTTTTCGCAAACGACTCATCTGATCAAAATTTTGTTAGTTATAGTTATAAAGTTATAAAGTTATAGGTAATAAAGTGTTTATCCAGAAAAAATACACTGAAACTAAAAAAATCGTTAATTTAAGCTTAAAAAATATAAAAAGTTGATTTGCTCAAAGTACCCGCCCATCGATCCTTTTCATTTTTATTTTTTAAAAGCTGAAGTGATGTTCTTAAAGCTGGTGAAGAGTTTAAGATGGTCACTTCTCTAACTTTTTAATTTTTTGTTTTTAAATATGTGTAAATTTTTTGAAAATATTGAAAATGAAATTTTTTTAATTGAATTGTACCGAAACTAGATTTGATGTATTATTTTTAATGTAAAAACATACAAAAAACTTTTTTCGTTAGCCTAGCCGTTCATAAGTTATTGCAAATTTTAATAACCGAAATTTATGTTTTTGCTATTTTTTGGCCCTTTTTGATTGTTTGTCGTGATGTCGGTTTTTTTTTATTAGGGCGAATCTAAAATTGATAGATTCTCTCCGAGCTCTCTCTCTCTCTCTCTCTCTCTCTCTCTCTTCTCTCTCTCTCTCTCTCTCTTTCTCTCTCTCTCTCATTCATTACAGCGCCATTATAACACTTTCGAGGCATTCTTTAGTACAGATCGAAACACAACAGTGCTGGCTAGCATACTCTACAAATAGTAGAATGAAAAATGTAAAGGTGATTGGAATATGAATGAAAGAGAAAAGTATAAAAAAAACCCCTAGAAATGTATTTTCCATAATAGATTATTAAAAAACAGGCAGTTTGTTCTCAGACACGGTGGCAGCCTGACTTACCCGTTACTGTTTGGACGCGATGGAAAAGAATCATATTGATGCTTTTTAATATGTGTGTAGTTTTGCTTAGGGAGGGAAGAAGCAGTATTAAGATTTCCATTCGTCAATTCAATAATGAAAACATTACAATTTTCTCTACACAGATTTTGTTCTTTTGGTTTAGAAAACATTTTCAATAAGTTATTCTTACAACAGCCCATAGAACATAAAAAAATGTTCATTTGGTTTACGGGCTTCACGTAAAATCATTGTTATTTTGACTATATAACAAAAATTGTTTACAACGGGTGGCTATTATCTGTAAATCTAGGCGATCCTTATAAGCTCGTGGAGATAATTTGTTCAGCTTATCCAAATAAATCATGGTGTAAGTTAACGAAATAGAAAATTACGTGAAAGTGAACAAGTATAAATTGTCTAGTAATGAATCAATTTCGTCAAAATTAATTGATCATCCTGATAGCAACATAATTTTGTTAACCGTTTTTGCGAAAACAAAAAAACTTTTGAGTTTGAGCCTTTACTTCAGATAGCATCAGTTTGTATCACTTCCATTGCGTCTAAACAGAAACGGGTAACCTCCGGACAGCCTCCATGCCTGAGAAAGATTTGTTTCTTATTCAATCATGTAAGGGCATCTCCAGGAGTGTATGGTCGTTACAAAATAGAACTGGATTTATAACAAAGCCAACTTCAGCAAGGCGTTCTAGTTGGATAATTTCGAACAGTTTCATGCTAAAATTTAGAACTGGAATACTATGTTGTTCTATTTTTGTTCAAATTTGAAACGCGTTTCATCCAAGTTATATTTTTTTGTCATTGTGTTAGTAGTGTCTATGGAAACAAGTTAAACGTCAAACGTGGTGCGTAAAATCTGTTCAACGCCTGAACAATATTGGTGCGTCGTCCACGGACAAACATAACATGGCACTGGAAGTGTTTAAGGCGAACCACAAAGAGGATTTTAAATTCCTCGAGTGTTATGAGGTGCTGAAGCAGTGTCCGAAATTTATGAACGCCAAGTTTGGTGATCGCATGTAATATTCTCCATATATTTCTACAATTATGTGGCAGAATTCCTTTAGTGCTTCGTTCGCAGTCGATTCTCCGATTTGAATATAATCATCAGTGGTGTTTGAAGTGTGGGATCGAGGATTGGCTTTGGGTGATTTGGGTTGGGCGTGCGGTAGAGAGACAGACAATAAAGCAATGTAAACAGATACCATGTGTGTTGTGATTTACCTAATAAATACAAGGAAATACCAAGATATCACATTGGCGATCCTGCCTGAGTGAATGTGCTAGAGGTAGATATTTGATTTCTTATTACGGACTATATCAGGTAAGCTGGATTTGTGCAGTAAATACTGCAAATAGTATAGAAAATGTGGTCAGGTAGGGTGGACGAAATAGTAAAAACAAGAAGGAACAACAGCGGGAGAAGGAATGTGGTTGCCAGAAAAGTAGAATTTACACATGCACAAGTAGAATTTACACATACACATGAAAATTTTTGCGCTGAGTTGAGCTCAAAGCCAAGTAAATAGGAATATTGTGAAGAACATACATTTATTTTGGACATCGAGACTAACATTTGAAAATTGCTGAAAAAAAATGTTACAACAAAATTATATCTTAATAAATTTCGCAATAACTTCAGAACGGCTGGCTTAAGAGTGTATTTTTGGTAAAATAATATTAAAAAATACGCGATTCCACAACATTGAAAAAATCCATAGCAATTTAAAAACAAAAATTTAAAAAAATAGTGACCGTCCTAAACTCAACTATAACTTCAATTTTTTTCAAAAAAAGAAATTTGGAAAATTCGAAGGAGGAGTGGGGGGGGTCGAAGGAGGGAATTGAGAAACTCAATGTGTTTTGTTGTTTAAGCATGTATTTACATACATTAATTGTTATGTTATGTATTCTTCGTGCGAGGAGTAACGAGTATGATGTAGAAGGAGATGTTCGCTCATCACCATGAGGCACCAAGAGTGGTGATGAGCGAATATCTCCTTCTACATCATAATCGTTACTCCTCGCACGGAGAATACATAACATAACAATTAATGTATGTAAACCCATAAATGGCGGTAACCATTAATTATACTGGTGGGGACCAGTATCGCATCGCTTCACGGTGTTTCTCTCCGAGGTCTCTACGTTGGAGACGACGAGAAAAACTTTAGTGATCGTCAGTCGTTGCGAATCAAAACAAACCCAAAAAAGGAGAGAGTTCCGCTCCCATGTGCGCATCAGTAAACAGAGTGCACACAATAGATCGCTAGAATAACTATTCAAGCCACAGTGGTACATGAGCGTCTTTCCATGCGTCAATTTTTGCCTGTTGAAGTGGCGGACTTGTTCCGTCGCTACAACCTACCCCGCAGTGGGATGTTAGGCAAAGATTGACGTCCATGGTTCGAGTACCATTGGATACATGCCCTTCTGCTCAATTTTCAAAAACATCTGTTAATTTTCCTACCTGCCACACTCTGACGGAACTTTCAACACTTTCTCTTCACATCTTTCATTCTAGCCAAAAACATTGTTGTTCACTCTTGGTGCCTCATGGTGATGAGCGAACATCTCCTTCTACATCATGTATTTACATGTTTTAGTTTCAGTGTATTTTTTTCTTATAACTTTGACCTACAACTTTTTCTCCGACAACATTTTGATCAGAATAATCGTTTGCATGTTATATTTTTTTTTTTGAAAAAAGAGAATTCATAATTTACATAAGCCTTTATAGAAAATTAGTCAAGAAAATTTTTGGATTTTTGTTTATGAAAAATGTTATCTTGGGTAGAAACTTTCATATGGACAAAATGTCATTACAACCGGAAACTGTCAAGGCAAAATCAATATATTTTTTAGCGTTTCTGGCAGGAAATGCTCAAGAGGAACTCGATACGGCAGTGTCGCAATGATTGAGATTCACTTGCGTGACCCCCATCCTAATTGGCCTGGTTGTCCAATGGTCATTTCCATCCTCCAGATTGCTTCGTGCAGCCCCTTGCTACGTGGCCGTAGTGTGTGTGTGTGTGTGTGTGTGTGTGTGTGTGTGTGTGTGTGTGTGTGTGTGTGTGTGTGTGTGTGTGTGTGTGTGAGTAACAACTTCGAAAGCATGTAACAAGCGTATCATGGAAGCGGTGGGAAATACGGTGGGAAAAACACAGGCCCGGAAACTGTACATCCAGATGCTGACGAAGACTCATTGTCTCATTATAGATGATGAGGCTTACGTTAACATGGACTTCCAGCTTTTTCCGGGGCTACTGTTCTCCACCGCCCAGTACAAGTTTGTTGTTCCGGAGGAAGTAGGAAGTAAGGAACCAAACACATTCAAAGTTTGCGAAGAAATACATGATGTGGCAAGCGATCTGCTCATGTGACAAACGGAGTGCCCCATTCCGGGACCGGGAAGATCTACCGTAATGAGTGTCTACAGAAGCATCTGCTTCCTCTGTTGAAACAACACGAGCGCCCGGAATTAAGGCCAATCGAAAAATACTGGGCTATTATGGAACAGGAACGACGGAAGCATCCCAAAAAGGTTAAATCTGAGGAAGACGTGAAGGAAAAGCGGCTTTCCGTACTGAAGAAGATGCTGGACAGAATCTAATGAGTGGAGTTAAGCGTGAGGTGCGCGCGTAGTTTATGGTAATGAAGTTGAATGAAATAAATATATGAAAGCCATACTAATGGGTTGGATTACATTATCTGAAAGTTTGAAAATGATCGGTTAACTAGGTAATTTTCAAACGCGTTTTTTCCGGGATTCAATTTAATAACATTTGCGTTTAAAAAAATGCACAAAAATGGCCGGTTTTTCATGGGTTTAACTCCAACCGCACTGACAAAACTACCCATGCAGCATCAATCATAGTAACCCATGAGTCAGCAGACAAAATGTGACAGCTCTTCCAGTCGAATTCTAACCGTGATGTCAAAAACAGTGAAGCAGCTCCGGTCAGAAGTGTGCGCGTTCAAAGAACGGCACCCCACCGCGTCGAAAACGGACATGGTGCGGCAATTTGTGGACGCCGGATACGCTCGTTTCGGCATCTACAACATCTTGGCACTACACTAGTGGAAATATATATAACACCACCATCATTATTGATGCCAGCTTTTCTTTGAGTGCAGTTATCCCTTCAATAGTGTTATTGTTATATGCGCGCACTAATACATGCTACCAAACAATGTGAACATTTTGCGCTGGTTTGTATATGTGAGCAGAGGAGTCATGCTTTGTTCATATACGGGTGCAAATAACTAAAACGCCACTATATTATATCTGTTGTTCAGCGGACTTATCTTACGACTGCAGTTTTTTTCATTGGCAATAACATTGGGTGAAGCCTATTTTTGGTGAATAAAATAATACAAATATTTGTGCATGCTATTATACAAATTATTTTCTAAATTTTCAAGGACCATGCCTGAAGGAACGATTTTGACGGACGAGGGCGTGGTAAAATCGACATATTGAAGGAGGAAGGGTATTCTCTGCGCGAAATTGCTCGCAGAATAGGAAGGAGTAGAGATGCCGTGACAAACTATATTCGATTGGGTTCTAAATACGCCTAAAAGCGACCGGGCCGTCCTTCATATCTGACAGATAGAGATAAACGCCGAATGATCTATCTCGCTGTTAATTCCAAGCTTTCTTCTGCAAAATTAAGGCGAATATGAATATTTCGGTTACTAGCCGTCGTATTCGTCAAGTTCTAAGCTCGAAGAAAATCTTTCGTATAGGAAAACCGTTCCTGTACCGCGACTTCTTCCACGTCATAAAAATGCCGGTTGAGGTTTGCCGAAAAGCATCGATTCTGGGATGATGAGTGAGTCCACAGTGGTTTTCAGTGATGAAAAAATTCAATTTGGATGGACCTGATGGTTCTGGTAATTGTTGGCAAGATAAGAGGAAGAAAAAGCCTACAAGAGAATCTCGCAACTTCGAGGAGGGACCGTAATGGTTTGGGCAGGTATTAGCCAAGCTGCAAAAACACCGATATGCTTCATTTCAACGAAAATGAATTCGGAAATGTATTGCGAATTGTTGGAAGAGGTGTTGATTCCTTTCACAGAAGAGTTCATGGACGAAAATGTAATTTTCCAGCAAGACAACGCCTCTTGTCACGCAGCCAAAAATACCAAAAATTTTCTGAAGGCTCATAACATTCCTGTAATGGACTGGCCGACTTGTAGTCCAGACCTGAACCAATAGAAAATGCTTGAGGAATTTTGTCTCAAGCAGTATTTGCATAGGGCAGGACATATGAAAATGCAAAACAACTGAGGAAAGCTATCATCGATGAATGGGCTAAAATTACTCGAACATCTTAAAATCTCTCATTACCTCGATGCTCAGGCGGCTGGAAGAAGTAATCATGAAGAAAGGTGAAGCAACGCACTACTGACTACCTCTAATAATGTATTCCTTCAGCAATATATTAAATAAACAAGTTTTTATACGAAGTGGTGTTATATTTATTTCCACCTTAAAATATTAAATGAAGCATAACATTTGAATAAAACAGTAATATTCATTTCATCCTCTGACCCCATATTGTAACACTCAATACTATGTTTCTAAAACTCAATCACTGATCATCCGTGTTTGAACACTTTTCGAAAAATTGCAAATAACATGGTGGTGTTATAATTATTTCCGATAGTGTATTAGACAATAATCAGAGCATCGAAAGAAAGCCCGGTTCTGGACGGCCGACGACCCTGAGCGACAAGAAGCTCCAAAGGATGCTGAAGAGGAAGGTCAAGGGAAAAGTGGCTACATCGCTGTGTGCGTTTGGTTCAACCGGCCAAACAGTGAAAAAGTCGAACATGAACATACATGTCAGGAAGCGGAAGGACTGGACGGCGAGACCTATCTCACCCTGGATCTCACTCGACTGCCAGGGCACTTCGTATTTTACTTCCCCCGCGAAGGAAATAGGCTCCGAGGTGAAGTTTATTTCACTTTCTCTTTCTCTTTTTTCACTGCGGACTTTCTAGTACGAAATGCCTTCTGGAAGTTGCGTCGTTCATCAAGAAATACCATAAGGGCGAAAATGCGGTGTTCTGGCCGGATCTGGCGTCTGCCCACTACTTGAAGCCATCGTTGGAGGAGTAACTTGATATTCGGGATTCTTTTCAAGGACCTGCTGTAACGTCTGTGATCGACCGTTCGTCCAAAAAAAAATTGGCTTGGTAGCTTCCCACAAATCTGGGGCCGTATTTTGAATCTCGAAACGAATCACTTTTTGTACGAACGCTTGTGAGAAAAAGTTCTTCGTTTCGAGATCCAAAATACGGCCCCTGGTTGCTAGCGGCCATAGACGGCGGAAAGTGATCTGAGAAAGTACTTTTCAGGCCGCATTGAGAATAGTGGTCGCTCGATAGTTCTCACATTCCATCGGTATTATAAATCCTCAAACTGCCAGTCCG